>UYYA01004985.1:0-48017 GCA_900624975.1 Angiostrongylus costaricensis
CAACGAATCGATGACATCCAAGGAGAACCACTCACACACCACGTCACCGTGTATCACAGTGGACGATCAGATGAACCTGCTCCGAAACCCGACGAGGAACACATCGGTTTTGCTGATGCCGCGAAGGCATTCGGTGATAAAATTACCGGGTTATTCAAGAAAGGTGCAGCTCATCTTGACTATCCTGTATCAGAATTGTACGAAGGTCCACTTGAGTGTACACAACGAATCGATGACATCCAAGGAGAACCACTTACACACCACGTCACCGTGTACCACAGTGGACGATCTGATGATTCTGCTCGGACGCTAGAAGAGGCATGCACTGATCTCGTCTATCTTTCTGACGCCGAACGGATCACCCCAGTGTTCAAAAGGGGTCCAGTTGTCCTTGATTATCCTGTATCAGATGTCTACGATGGTGCATTGGAAAATATGTCACGTACGATCGACATTGATGCAGTACCTCTTACTCATCATGTGAGAGTTTTTCACGAAGATGGTCAAACCTTAGGTAGTTATTCAAATGTGCATGATCTTAGGAAGCGTCCAACCACTTTGAAAGAAGATGTAGATGTAAGCCCTGATAAACATCGTAATAAAATCGATCTCGATGTGTTCTTCTCTGTAAAATCTCATGAAGAACAGAAAGAGCCCAACAATTTATACATGAATCGTGAACAGTCGGACGAGGAGGGACCTGTATTTTTGAGTGCTAACAATCTCGAACGAGACCAAATGCCTGTGGGATTTTCCGTTTCGATTAGTGCTCGGCAACCAGATGACCGTAAAAGTCCTGAGCAGTTCTCTTCTACTCTGAGAGAATTGTCATCAGACAAACGGTATTTGCGTGATCATTCTCTGAGAGGCGAACGTGGTCAGAGGCATCGACTTTCACCACACACATGGACAACTGTTCGAGAGCGTACTGAGGTTACATATGTAAGGAAGGTTCGTGTAGAGCGATCGCTTAGCCCAAGAACTCCATCACGCTCCAGTTTCATCAGGAGAGTCCCATACAAGCCAAATGCTGAGTTTTCGAATGGTGCGTATTCATGCAGATCGACGAACTTTGATGAGCGTGTTATGGTGCACCACCCGATCTATCCACCGAATGAGCCACTCTACCGCAGCGTTACGCAATATGGTGACTCACTCAACGGTCGCTACCGATCATACAGCCCAGTTCGTGAAGTGGCTGCATTTGACTGTACGGAGTGGGTCGATCGCCATCCAAATTACATACCACCGAATAGAAGATCAGAGGAAATCTTCACTGTCGGCACACCATTTATAATGGGGCAGGTGGAGCATGACGGCAAAGGATGTGCTTATCTTCGCTATCAGAGTAGTGGATTACACGAGCGCCCGCCACTAATAGAAAGGCTCAATGATTTGCCGATGATCGAAGAAGGTGCCATTGAGTGTCGCCGAGCAACAGTGCGAGCTGGATTACGCAATATGGACGCTGTCAGATTGGTCCAAGACGAAGAAGATCTCGAACGAAGACAACGACCAATTAGACGTGCTCGTCAACGTATTCGTAGCTATTGTACAATGCTTTAGCATTCCAGCGCTAATAATTTCTCTCACAAATCCATGTCTAGTTGTTATAAAGTGAGTTATCCAATTTATCAAATAACCGAATCTGAAGCGAACGAATGCTACATGACTTGTCTCTTTGCGGTAGATTTCGCTTGCTTCACGGCGTTGCTTTTGCTTTCTCTAATCAATCTGTAATGCCATTCACGATTTCTAATGTTGACAAGTTTATAGATTATTTCATCTGATTGTACTTGTTTAAAATACTTCAACTGTTCTTTGACGTTGAGGGGTGCAACACACCCCGACACAAGCACACATTCGGGTCATATGATATCCAGCTTTCGACAGACGCAAAATGCTTGTTGTCGTCACTGTTTTCTCTTTATTGTAATAAAACTCAGAATTCTAAAACCGTTTACAGTTCAAAAAAACCTCCAAAACTGACTCAAACGTCTAAATCCGTGTGGCTACTACATCTATTTGACGCCTAATTTCTTTTTTGCATTCTCTATGAGTTGATATCATCTCACGCCGGACCGAATGTCCACGCACGTACGAGAGAGAATTAAAACACATCGGACTCAAGGTGTAAAAACTGCATAGAGTACACGATAAAGAGCGTTCCAACACGGAAATATGTACAAAACGTTGTGTACATAAAGATGGGCGAAGTGTTCTACACATGAAATGGTACTCATAACATCCCATTTCAAAGAAAGTTGCATCAGGTGCTTCCTTCTTATCGCTAAATCGAAATGAAGGTCCCCTGTCAATCTATTCGGAAATTCGTATCGGTTTACATTCCAAGTTTACACGTATTAGTCAATTGTGGACTTTTTAAACGAATTCAAAATACACATTCTTTAACAGTGCACAAAGTTCTTTATTCTATGAGGCTAAATTCAGGAGAGCACTGGTCTTATGACGGTTCAATTGAGAAGGGGTTCATTTTCCCTACCCACTAATTGAGGACCTTAAGGACGTTGCAACAAGGGTGCGTGTGGCGCAGTGGTCGCAGGCACCCTGCAACACATACACAGAATTGGTCCCCGCGCCCATGGCCCACCAAGTCTTCCATTCCTCCGGGTTCGGCAAATTGTTACCAGACTTGTTTGGGAGGACAGCGACACTGGCTCGATACATCGGTGCGCCACCGTGAGTCATTATAGAAGCCAGATATGCATTCAGTCACCTCCAAACGATGCTTAATAAAGACGAATGCATGGTGTATCCCTCAGGGATTGATTAACGCCTAGAGGTTTTTTCAAGGACGTGGCAGCCGTTTGTTACCGTGATTCGGTAAGCATGCAGGATGGTGTTGCCGTACAGTAGAATCGGGTGGCAAGCCAACACACGTCTCAAACGTTGCAGTTCTTCGTTCAATCCGTTCACCTTTGGAAAATTTTCCAATTTTCGCTACAACGTGTGGATTTAGGCAGTTGAAGAGAACGATTCTATCTGCCCGGCATAACAATAACAATCGCTAAACGTCATCCGAAGAAAATTTGACCTCAACAAGGGTTTCGAAGGTCCGTTATTGTTCAAGCGTTGCGTAAGCCGTCGGCAGTTGTCGTAGAGAATGTTCTTGTTCACATAAGAAAACGATTAAGGAACGGATAGTGTTTATTGAGGAGAGGAAGCGTGAGACGGATTTTGCAATGGCGAGCACTTTAGCCTTCGTTAATCTCACACGTGTGTCATTGATTTTCCGCATTTCTGTCGTTGTATGTGGTTCTGCTTCTTCTTATTTCTTTTTTGCACTTTTTCTTACCTTAACGAACGTCATTTCTATGATGAATCTCTTGAAACGGACATTGGACCATACACATCTCAACAGATCCCTGGCCAAAATGCTACGTTGAGTTTGTCAGCCACTTTCCCCCACGTTTGAGTTTCTGTGAAGAAGAAACTGCTGGAGAAATTTGTCTACTTTCGATTTTTATCTTAACAATCTAAACTGAAAGGAAAAAAAACGAAAGGAAAGACGTTAATAAAAGTGTAAAACAAAATATACCCCTCGAAATATTGCATAATATGAACGTAAAGCTATTATCATAACACCTTTTGTAGGCTTCAAACCCTGGGAACATGAGACCAACCCTCAAATGTTTGGAAATCTAGTAGAATATACCGCGTGAGAAGGCTAATTAATAATAGTGGAGAAAAAAGACAAGGAATATTTAACACTACTAAGTACAGCCAAAGTTTGCATGTAGCGCAATAGTTGGAGGTATACTGCAATACAGGACCTGCTCTTGGTTCGATCCTGCAGGCTCACTAAGCATTTCATTCCTCTAGCCTCGACAAATTCGTACCAAAATTATCTGAGAGGAAGAGAATACAGACTTGACAGATTGCTAGCCCACCGCAAGCTATTGTGTTGCATGGGTATGCATTCAACGATCTCTACGAAGCTTGACGAAATCGAATTCATGATGCAACCTTCAGGGATTGATCAACACTTAAAAATACGCAACAGACATTTTTTCAAACGAATTCATTGGCCAGTAATTCAGTTGGCAATCGAATAATATTTCAAGTTCGATGGCTATGACAAATCATGGTTAAGGTATGGAATGGGCGGATGTAAAAAATACATGAACAGACCCAGCAAAAGCTGGAGACCACTTCGAAGTGTTGACAGCAATGTTGGCTTATAGGGTGAAACACAGTAGCACATAGTAAGTAGGTAGCATACACAACATGAACGATGGGTGCGTGTAGCGCAGTGGTCGGAGTAGCCCTACAACACACTCGTGGAATCGGTCCCCGCGCCTATGGCCCACCAAGCTTTCTACGCCTCTGGGCCGGCAAATCGGTACCAGACTTGTCTGGGAGGATAGCAGCACTGCCTCGATACATCGGTAGGCCACCGCGAGTCATTGCAAAAACCAGATATGCATTCAATCACCTCCAACGATATTTAATGAAGTCGAATGCATGGCTCATCCCTAAAGTATTGATCAACGTCGAGAGCTTCATCATTTTTTACCCTCAACCAGTCAACCCTTATAGTTATCAAAGCATTACCGTCTGTTCTCGAAGAAGCGGTAAGTTCACAGCTAGCATGAAAGTAGAGGTTGTCCTATTAGCACACTACACAAAATCGGTGGTCGGCTGCAATGGCTTAAAGCAATCAAACATCTCGATAATTAATGCACTTAGAATGTCTTGTTTTACACGTTAAAACTGAGTTTTTGCGTATACTCCAATCAACAGCTAAGATTTCAACTCATAAATCAACCACCACCATGCACTTCTTAGAATGGTGCGAATTGATTTATTGATCGGAATGTTGTAGAAATTCGTAAATAACGTTGTTCAGATCTCATTTCTGTACGTAAGACATCTATCCGCACAGTTTACACCTTACGCTTTCAAACAAACGAAAAAGACCATGCGGTTCGTGATTCCCGCCTTTCGTAGTGGAGCACTAAAGCTTGGCTTATCACTTTCACTGGTTCTATATATTCAATTAGACATTCTCTTCTAAACACTTCTAATATTCCTGACTAGTGATGATTTCACTTGTCAAACTTAATCCTCTTTATCCCAGATTAAAGGTAAAGAAAGAGTTTTCTGATTTTAGCAGTTCCCTAGAGATGCGCTATGCATTCGAATCCATTCGTGACATCGTATAGATCATTGAATGCAAATTTCTCCCGAACAATTATTTTCGATAGCTTACCAATGTATCACCTCCCAACGGTTTACCGCCTCATCGTGGCTAAGAGGTGTTCCTGGGTGCCGGACTGCGATGCACAGCGGGGTATTCATCTCCTCGCAGAGTCTCTCAAGCTGAGTAGGAGTCCCGCGCTTCCATCAGGAAGCCTAGCTAACAGTAAACCAGTACCAGGATCCACCACCGTCCTGGTATCAAAGTCGCATGGTGGTAAATATCCCTCTGATCCACAAGGGTTGTGACTCCCTGTTATGGTGAAAACCTGGGGCAAACTTTGCCTAGGCCGCCCTAGGGACTCTAGGGAACCATAATGGCTTAACCAGCAAATCTCCGAAAACGGGCCATTCAAGTATCAAGTAACTAAGTACCAATGTATCGAATCAGTATTTTGTCTTCCAGACACTTCTGGTACCAACTTGTCGATACAGACGCGCGACGGAGGCCTTGCTTTGCCTGAGACCTGAGATTTAACAAACCAGATCAACTTTATTTTGTATTGTCTTCGACATTTTTTACAATAAAAACACAAAAATGATGCTGATATACGCCTCCACATTTTCATACATCATACTGGTTTACGAATCTTGTCAGAAATATTTTGGTAAAGGATAAAAGAATAAGGCTTTCGTCGTTGATCAATCCCTGTGGTATACGCCATGCATTCGACTTCATCAATGATCGTTTGGAGGTGATTGAATGCATATCTGACCTTTACAATGACTCGCAGTGACCTACCAATGACCAATGTATCGAGCCAGTGCTTCAATCCTCCCAGACAAGTCTTGTACCAATTTGCCGACCCCTGAGTGATGGAAGGCTTGGCGGGCCATGGGCGCGCGGATCGATTCCACGTCTGTTGCAGCGTGCCTCCGACCACTGCGCCACACGCGTCCATTTTGGTAATCGTTGCAAAAGTTATATTAACTTATGAAAAAAAGTGCATAGGGAAAAACCATAAGTCGTTCGACGATAAGCTTACAGAAGACCAGCAAAAAACGTACATTTGTGTTTATATGAGAGGTGACTGCAAAGAAATACATGGACTTCCGATTGTTATTTGATTATGTGGTACCAACATAGTGAAACTACTAGAGTGTTCAAAACCACCATTATAGAGAAAAAAGTATGATGATGAAAGAGAGGAAACGCAATGAGCAGGAGAAAAATTTAAACAGGATGCCGAATGATGAAATCATTGAGCCGAATGGGCCGCAGTGTGATCTGAGCGCAGTGTCCCAGTTTCCTAGTAATCTGCTCATGAAGTGAGGTAGTCATGCTTCTTCTAAAAGATAAAAGAATTTGAAACAAGGAGTAAATAGATCTCTTGAAACTAATCAACGCTCTTAACCTTCTCATTTACACTTCAATATATTGTTTAGAGTAATAATTTATATCCACCCCGTAGTGATTTGTCGCCTTATAGTACTCGGAAGGATAGGAAGTGCGCATGATGCCGAATTGCAGTGTAGCTCATGGAGCCTGGACGACCTCTAAAGTCTCACAAATTAAGGGCCCGTTCGATATCTTCAACAGCAAGCCCATGGAACTCTAAAATCTGGTTTGCTCATAGTTAATAGTTAAAGCTCATATCTAGATTGCGTAGTTCTTCGTCCCGCTAGAACAAGAAGAGCACTTTAATAGGCGACACCTAACAAGAACACCTAAAGGTTAACAATGGTTCTTTAAGTTATTCGATTACTAAGAGGCTTACAGGTATTTAAAGAAAAACCTTTTATTAAAAGACGAATAAAGCCTTCCACGTTGATCAATCCTTGAGGGATGCACAACGTAATGGACTTTAACAAACATCTTAGAGATGACTGAATGCACATCTGGCCTACACAATAACTCGCGGTGGCCAGCCGTTATATCGAGCTAGTGCTGCTGACCAAGTTTGGTACGAGTAGGTTAACCCTGCGAGATGGTGGGCGCGGTGAGCCTGGGGCCACAGTTCGATCCCATGTGTATTCCAGGGCGCTTCTAACCACTGCGCTTCACGCGCCCCTCCTTGACACATCTTGCATCAACTTACTGACCCCCAAAATGTGAAGGGATCGAGACACAGGATCGAACCACTGATCGATCCATGCGCATTGCAAGTCTTAGTGCATGAAGACTTAGTGCGTTCGTAATGAGTGCTATCTCTTACCACTGTGCTGTCCTACCCCAAATATATACATCGTTCTTCTTCAGATGGCAGTTTTAAAAGGGTGTAGTTTATTCCAAGTACAACTTTACTAACAAGTGACGTCTTACATGGTGTGCAACGGCAAGGCTGAAGACGGTTAAGTGGACGACATGTACCAATGCGTTTCCCTTTCAGCGGCTTGTGTTGTCACACAGAGCCTTTTCGCCACATTTTTTTATTGAATCGATAGTTTGTCTAACAAAAATGTCACGTTAGGTGTGACCTTACGCCTAATGTTTTATAAGAAACTTCTTCTGGATGAGATTATTTGCACTTGTTTGCATTTATTTCTTAACTTGATGGGTAACTAACTGTTACTTCTCTTCCAACCACTGTGTTGATTCATATTCATCTTATGGAACGGGTATAAAGAATATAGAAATAAACACAACATTATCTGATAGAGAGATGTGTGTAGTCCAATGGTTAGAGGTATTTGCAATACACATGTAGTAATCAGTTCGACCAAGCCCCTCTGAGTGATTAAGCTTCCCAAACCTTCGCGGTCAGAAAATTCGCGCTAAAAACTTTTCCGGAAGGACAAAAATACTGTTTATATCTTAGTATCCGACACTTTTTGAACCTCGACAAGAATAATTAATATTTTTTCTAGATTAGCGAGCTAACACGAGGTTTTTATAAAACTTTATTCTGATGACTTGTCGACGCCATCGTCTTCTTCAGAGCCGGATTGATTTGAGTCGATCCTTCGCAGCCATTCCACCTTGTTATGTGCGTCTTCCTAGTGGCATCCAGACGAATCCAGTGAAGTGGGACATCATGCGAATGAAGTGTCTTAAAAAAAATGTGGTAATGAAAATCTTAGTAGGCAGTAAATAAAGGAGTAAACATTGTAATTTCGATTGCAACCTCAACTTAGTTCAATGCCGATATGGGCTCGCTGGCTCAATCCCGTTGACGGGTGATTGTTGATGGCACCGGTAAATAGAAATCTAGCTGAGAGAACGGCAGACCAAGGGCCTCCGTGGTGCAGCGTGTAATGCGCGAGCTCACGGAAAGGGAAATCGTGGTTCGATCTGGCCTGAGCTCAAAACTTTGTGAATATTTCAGCATCGTTGTGCTATAGTCGATGGTTTCACATACCAAGCCGGAAAATCTCAACGTTACTTTGGTGAAAATTTGACCTTACGAATGCTTCGTCTCTTCATCTGTATTCATTTTCTGCGCAGAGAGTGCTTGTTCGTGGTACGGAAACCACCTGACTTTTTCATGGAGGTTGTGGGATAATAGTGTGTCACGATCCTTCCCGAACCTCAGAGATAAGCTATCAACAGCCTTCTCAGATAGTCACCATAGGTACCAACCAACCTTTGGTGACAAAGAGAAGCTTCTCCCAGACAGGCCTGGCGCTAATTTGGTACCATTTTAGAGGAATAGAAGCGTGGCGTGGAACTAAAGACTATGCGCACATTTCTTTTCCCTTTTTTTTCAACCCACTTCTGGTTTTCGACTCACTTCCTCGCATCCATAATCCACAAAGCTTTCTGAACTCTTAACTTTTGGGTTCAGTGCTGCTTGTGTACATTTTTATGAATGTCATTGAATGCTCAAGTCGATTCCCTCCAGAACCTTTTCACTGCCGTGCAAGGCCATCCCAACGTGGATTTGGGTGCTCAGATGAGGTGATCTCAGACAAATCTTGTACCGATTTTAGTTATCGCAGGGATGAGGGCTTGGTAGGCCAGATACGGGGACAAACCAGCGCTTTTCTACAGTGAACGCTCTTTTGTACAGCTGCGCTCTTTACCCCTATCTATCATTTTAGGTGGAACAAACAGTTGTAATTTATGGCTTTCCGTATCAAAATCTCATACACAGTTCCATCGACTAGTTACATAGTTTTGGACTATATGATGAACAACTAGTCCGCTAGTACCATAAAAGCTGGCTCGTTTTTTCACATGTTATTATATCTGCCTAAGTGTGCGAAATCTATGAGCTGAAAACGATCAAGATGATGCAGTAGTAGGAGAAGGGCTATGCGCACTTGGAGATTTCGTCCAATTAACGTCCCTGTTCATTATTTTTTTACTTATGTTTTTAAATCTGATCTTGTTTGCATGGAAGAGATCCTCTATAACATTCATGATTTACCAACACACCTTGGAGATAATCATAAGGATACTGGGATATGAGTAGAACTCGAAGCTTTCAGTGGGCTTTGAAACCTCGATTACCCTTACTGGGGGCTTAGGTGCAGTACGCCACACCAGCCAAGCCCTAGCTTTGCTACTTGAGGTTTCGTGTTCTGCACATATCTCAGCATCACTCAGACTTGTGATTTTATTTGAGATTATTTCAACGATACTTAATGGAGTCGAATGCATGGCCCATCCCTCAGAGATTGATCAATGCCGAGAGATTTATACTTTAATAGACAAATAAAAGAACCCAATATTCTTTGCCAACGAAGCAGGATTGAACCGGTGACTAAGTGTATATTGGAAGGCATTTCTATCCAATTCGTGTCCATTTTAGTAATAATAACATTATTATGACTTTGTTCCACGGAGGTCCTCCATATAAGGAATCTCTAGCCGGTTAGTCGCGAGCCTATGTGGCGCGACCCCAGGTGGAGGATAGGGGGTTAAAAGCGGACCAAAAGCGACCGTATGTTTTCCTGAAACGGATCCAGAGGATCTATCCCGTTTCTGCTGCGTCAATTTAGCACATAGTTTCTATTTTTTTTTTTTGGAGGCGTATTCATACACGCGTGTGTGGGTACGTTCTAGTTCATGCGGATTGTATTCTACGAGTCAATTCGGCCAAAAGTCTGCAATTAAATGACAGCGAAGTATATGGGAGGAGGTTAGGAGTCGCCTCCAACAAATAAGCTCCATGTACATTCTGGGAGAGCGTGGCAAGCTACCCGTGAGTATACCCAGTCCCCCACATTCAGAGCCCAGCATGCTATACGTGGGTATCAAAATGCTAAACACAGTGAAAAAAGGAGGCATCACTCCCCTGACCCCAAAAGAGCCCCCAATTCGGCACCGCTGAGTACGACGAGTACGGAGAGGCTACTAGAACCTCAGGACCAATGGAAGCTGCCAGGATCGCGAAGAACTAAGGTGACGATCTGTACCTACAATGCACGTACACTTCCATCCGAGTCCTCGATAGAACAGCTGATCATAAAAGCGAGAAAGATAAGGTACGACGTCATCGCCGTGGCCGAGACGACACGACGCCACCCATTCAACGCAGCCCATGACACTGTAGAAGAACTGTTCCTCGGAACATGCGACAGTAAAGGACTGGGTGGCGTCCGTGTTCTCGTCAGCACGAGTTTGTCTATGAACATCGATTCATTCGAACAGCTTGCCACCCGAATCGGACGTTTGCGATTAAAAAGACATGGATCAATTCCGGCTTTGACAATCGTCGCCGTTTACGTCGCCAAACTATGACGAAGAAGAAGTCGAAGCGTTCTATGTGGACTTGGAGAAGTTCTCCAGAGAAGACCACATATTCTTCAAGGTCACGGTTGGATATTTTAACGCCAAGATTGGACCAAGAAAACGTCTGAAGAGCATCACATTTCGACCCACGGATTAGAATGAAACGAACAGTGTGACCGTGTGGCTCTCTCAATTTATCATGACGACCAAGACCATCCATGGTAACTCGAGAGAATATCACTACTCACATCACATCACTCACGATCGCTAGAGTTGTCTTTTCGAAGCCTAGGATTTCCCCTACACCTATCCCGAGCTACAGTTTCGTAGCCATGGGAAATGGCTATTTGCCGCGCCAAGTTCCGGGATTCCTCTCTCTGCTCTCTTCCCGTGCACACGTTGGTTGCTGTTCGAAACATGTTTCTTACAAGCGCTCTTTTCGTGTGAGGGGTGAGAAGAGAGGTAATGTACCAAGACGTTTTTACTACCTGGCTTTCGGTACCACTTCGTAATGTAGCCATTTTCTGATAGGTTAATTTGGACGTTCAGGAATGGAGGCCAGTTTTCTTTCGGTTTCTCTCGGGTGAACTTGATATACTCTAACTGTTCGTTCAACAACTCGAAACATTTGTCCATTTCTTCTTGTGTTGAAGAACGAACAAAGCAGTCATTTATATAACAACAATAGAGTAACGGCCCGAGATCGGTCACAGGTGCTTCCACCTCAGACATAAACGCAATGGCAAGACTTGGAGCCAGTCGTTGTCCCATTGCCAACCCTCTTATTTGAGCGTAGTACTTTCCAGACCATCTGAAGATTGAGCAGCTCAAACATTCTTTTAAAAGTGCCATCAAGTGCTCTATCTTGAAGCCGTACATGTTTATTTCTCCTTCGTGTTGTGTAAGGAGTTCGAATATAGCTTGCATTGCGGAGTCATTCGACACGTTTGTATAAAGGGCGGTAACGTCGAAGGACTCCATCACGCACGCGCTGTTGAGCTGCGTAGTACGTAGACGATCCGGAAACATCTGGGTGTTCGTAAGATGGGCTGGAATGTGTTTCAACAACTGGTTAAATATTAGGGTTAAAAACCATGTTATACTATCCGTTGGCCCGTCTACGCAGCTAATGATAGGTCTAACCTTAAATAATGATGGATCGGTAGAAGCAAGATCATCGCTGGATACTAGTGAGTTTTTATAAGCAAGTACAAGACGGGGCATGTTGGTAAGTCAATTTTTAGTTGAGAGATAACTGATGGCTTTAAACCAGCAGCCCTTATCATTTTGGCCCAATCGTGGTTCAATTTTCTGTATTTACTTTTAAACTCCCTCTCAGATGATGGGCGATAAAGCGAAGCATCTTCAAGGTGCTTTTTCGTTATCTCAACACCTAACTGATGGGGAATTACAACGAACTCTCCACCCTTATCACTAACCGATAGTCTTATGTTTTTTGATCTTATCAGCTCTCGTACCTCTCGCATACCACGTTTTTGCACTTCAGTGAGGTTTGAGCTGTATCTTTTCGCGCGATAGTGATTAAGGACTTTGAGAGTTTCATTCGTAAACATCCGAAATTTAACATCAACTTCATTATTGAGCTCTTGTTGTCTAAAGAACGGCTGAGGAAATGGTGCTATTGGTAGGGCCCCCACTTGGTGTTGTGGTAGGAAGTGGTACCGAAAGCCAAGTAGTAAAAACATCCTGGTACATTGCCTCTCTTCTCACCCCTCTCACACGAAAAGAGCGCTTGTAAGAAACATGCTTCGAACAGCAACCAACATGTGCACGGGAAGAGAGCAGAGAGAGGAGTCCCGGAACTTGGCGCGGCAAATAGCCATTTCCAATGGCTACGAACTGTAGCTCGGGATAGGTGTAGGGGAAATCGAAGGCCCCCAAACGACAACTCTAGCGTTAAAAAGGTCCCGTTTATCCTACCCTTCATCTCAAATGATGTAAGTGCAGCTATAAAACGCTGCTTAAGAAGGGCGGGTCTAGAGAATTCGGTAAACGTAGTTGAAATGCCACCGAGTACCCTTAGGCGCCAGCTGGTTCGTAAGCGCCTATATGACCGTCTATGTCAACGTCAACTTTTACGTGAGTGGGAAAGTCGATAGCACCTCGTGTTTGCTGAACAGAAGTGGAAAGACTTATTGAAGTGTCGCAAGAGTAAAAAACCGCTCTGTTTCACATTCAACGATGTGAAGAAGGCCTTTGACTCAGTCGAGATAGAAGCAGTCATGGAAGCCCTTGATAGTCAAGGAGTCCCTACTCAGCATATAAAGATTCTTCGTGAGCGGTACAAAAATTTCACAATCAAGATATCACCATTCTACAACGATATTAACATTGACGTCAAAAGAGTAGTTAGGCAAGGCGATACCATCTCGCCAAATTATTTACCGCCACGCTCCAGAACGTCATGCGAACAATGGAATGGGATAATATGGGAGTGAAAATCGACGGTCGGCAGTTACACTATCTTCACTTTGCTGATGACATCGTCCTTATAACACCAAACATTAGCCAAGCGGAACATATGCTTGACGACTTTGATAAAGCCTGTGGAAAAATTGGTCTTCGACTAAATCTCGTAAAAACGATGATCATGAAGAACGGATTGGTTTCGTATGCCCCGTTCACGCTCAACGGAACCAATTTAATTGTGTCTATCCAGGTCGGCAAATCAACATGTAGAACGACTTAGCTCCAGAGTTGAGCAGAAGGGAACGAATGGATTGGAGAGCTTTCAAGAGCATCGAAGAACTAGTGAGGAGAACAAAGAGCACCCGACTCCGTGTCCACCTTTCCGACCCAACGATAATTCCTGCATTAACATATGCGTCAGAAGCAGGATGCGTTATTGAACGCGCAGTCGTAAGGACGATGCTAGGAATATCCCGTTTCACACAAGTAATGGAAGGGATCCGAAGCTCCGACCTGCGTCAACGATCAAAAATGAAAGATGCCGTTCTGTAAGCTAAACAAAGGGCCGGGTACGTAACGCTTGTGAATGACAACCGATGGACAAGAGTCGTGCGTGACTGAATTCCTCGGGATGTCAAATGTACTGCAGGAAGAGCACCGTCCCGATAGTTCTTTACGAGAAGCCTAGAAGAAAGTTATGATGCTCGACAAGTCCCTAGAGCGAGAAGAACCCACTGGGCTACTCTTGCAAGCAACAGGGAAAATGGAGGATTTACTGGCACCCGCTCGAGTCACTCGACGATCAATGGGATAACAGTGTAATACAGGTGATACCCTCCCATGGAAGAATTAAAGTCAAAACCTTCCAGGTATTCAACCATATAACAAGCCACATAATATTGTTTAAAACCGAATTTCATTTAACATCTGCAAAAATAGCCAATCATCTCATACCTGATCGTCGAGTGATTTGATCGAGCACCAATAAACCTCTCGCTTCTTCCTGTTGTGTGCAAGAGTAAGCCACTGGATTCTGCTCACTCGAGGGACTCGTTGAGCATCATTTCTTTCTTTTAGGATTTTCATGAAGGACTCTAATGGTCAAGTCGGTGATCTCCCCTAGACAAACAGTCAATATCGTGTTGTATTGATAAACCAATACGACGCTGTCTTGATATTTTTCATATTGCGAACAACATTTTGGAGCCCTTGGCTGCCTCTGACGCGCAACGATTGGAGTCGAGCGTTCAGAGTGGGTTGTTTTCGCTTTACGGGTCTTCATATACACAACGGCCCAAATCAAGTGGACTGGACACCCTACCTATCGTATTTGCCAGAAACAACTGCTGTGAACGCCAGACGAATCACTGTGATAATTTTTGAGGGCAAAGCACGGAAGCTTTCACTACAATACAAAAGAAATTGCAAGGGCATTACGTTAATCTGGTAGCACACGATACCTCCTTGATACCTGAACGGCACGTCCTCATTGGTTGTGTAGGTCCACAGCATAATCCCAATTTTTCGGAGATTTGCTGGTCGAGCTATTGTGGTTCCCTGGAATCCCGAGGACAGCCTGGTCAAGGTGTGCCCGAGATCGTCACCACCACGGGCAGTCGCAGCCCTTGTGGATCAGAGGGAGATTTCCCACAATGCGACTTCGATACCAGGACGGTGGTGGATCCTGGTATTAGCTTACTTTTAGCTAGGCTTCCTGATGGAAACGCCGGACTCCTTCTCAGCTTGGGAAACCTTGCCAAGGGGATAAATCACCCCGTTGTATATCGTAGTCGGACACCCAGGAACACCTCCCAGCCACGATAAGGCGGTAAACCGTTAGGAGGGTACTACATGATATGCCCTATGATACCTCAAATTATTCTTCGAAAGGAAATTTCCCATTCATTCGATGTTCAAGGACTAAGGAGATACTTAAGCAACAAAGCTGTTCTCCATCAGTATGCAGCTTTAGTACGGCTTACAAACACGCTAGCTCTCTAGGTTCTGGAAAGTACACAAGGTAGTAAGAGCTGAGAATAGATGTTGAAAATTCTATTCTAGCGCTGCTTCACTCCACTGGACTCGACCGGATGTGATCCCAAAATACGACAACGCGGGGACGAACGATTGTATACCATTGGATCACTGCGGCTCTAAACAAGGCGAAGGCACCGGACCGTTAAGCGAACAAAATTTTGTACCAAACTCGTATTGGCTGACAATTCAAGATGGATTTGCCGTAGGTCCTTTCAAGGATGAGAACAATCTAGGGTGTCTCTATTGCTTAGACTGAGTCAGTTCAGTGACTTCGTCAAATTCTAATGTCAGGGTTTGTGTAATTAAAGGCCGCCATGGACATTGGCCAAGCGCCAAGTCGAAGGACATCTAAACACCTCGCAAATATTTCTATGCTTTTTAGCAAATGTATCTGGTCCACATCTTGTTTTCATGACACAACTCGACGCTTCGTTTGGTCAATTACACCAGACGATAACCATATATCACTGCCCGTAATTCCTGGACTCCTGATCCACTAGATAAACGGACTTCCCATTGTAATGCCTTTTATACACAAGACTGGTGACCAATTATGCTGTCTTGTACTGTCTTGATATTTCGAAAACAAAAAATTTGGTCCAGAAGATTGAAGATTTAATGAAACAAATTGGCGAAATGGCAATTCATGCTGCAACATTACCTCAAGTGAAGACCACTGATAATTTTCTACAGCTTTCATGTAAAATAAACAGCAGCAACAGACACAAAAAGAAGTCAAGCACAACAACAAGGTCTACAACAATAAATGCAGTTCCCTCTTTAGGCAATTAGTCAACGACGAGAGCATTAACAGTTTCGTGAACCTGAAAATGATGACGATGCTGAAGTAGTAATGAAGAACTGGACCTATCAAGTGTACGACGCCGCAAATATTATTTAGTTATTAATACCTCGTCATACAATTCTTGGTAGTCGGCATGTGGCCGAATAAGCAGCAAAATGGCGGGACGACGATGGCCAGCAGCCAAACCCAGTTGTTCACGGGATGGTGTATAAGCATACGGTATCTCCTTTTCTTCACACAACGCCGGAATATGCGAATAAACGTCAATTGGACTAACGTTACCTAAACATAATCCCAACTGTTGAAATTGTTCTATTTTGTTTAGATGAAAATATTCCAGTAGAAAACCTGCAAGAACCACAATCCCTTTTTCATTCTTACGAATTGATTTCTGGACGTCTTTCAGACCCTGACGAAGATAATGTTGATGTTTCGAAGACTTCCTGACTAATTTGTACAGCTTCTTTGCTAGTTTCCGACTAGCCAATGGTTTGGCGATAACATTTACCTAGATCAAAGTCTTGTTAAGAGAAAGCACAAAATGAACAAAAGGTAGGAATCACCAAGCTAAATAATAGGGATTGGAATCACATATTTCCAATAACGACTATAGCCCCATGTGGAAAACCCTCGGTATAAGAGCATAATTGGGTACCTAGCAAATTTCTGTATTGGATATTACCAATATTATCCCAATAAATCTGTCGTTCGCTTTTTTCCAGCAATCGCGAGGTTGTTATTCTTCAGACGTTTATTCTTCTACGTATATAACACATACAACACAACGGCAGCTGACGTTCAGGCAGTAACGCCTTCTTCAGAACCTGGAAGGGTACAATGATACATAATTTACTAGGTCAAACGCTTCAACAGCATAAACAGAAACAGGGAAATCTGAACGATAATTAGACGACCACCGAATTTCGAAAAACCCTACTAGGCAAGCATAGGATACAAAATCATAGCGGAACCCACTTTGATGTGAAAGTCGCTACCCTCGCACAGGAGACTAAAACACCAACTCGCAATCTTCTCGAGGCGTTTTGGATAAACACCAATAATCCGAGAATGAGCAGCAGGGAAGAATACCTTGACATAACACGTGATCTAGCCTGTACCTCAGAATTTATTTCTAGTGTGGGGTGGTGCAGTTATCAATCATATGCGACTCTGAGCCGCTGTTCTTCCTCGGTGGAAGGCAGGTAAAAAACGATGGGTTTTTCGAGAAGCCGGCGATCGTGTAATTATTGTTCAGATTTCCATCTTTCTGTTCGCGGTGTTGAAGTGTTTGACCTAGTAAACTGCATATTACTGTACCCTTTCAGGTTCTGAAGAAGGCGATACTGCCGAGACGTTAGATAGACGTTATGTTCTATGTGTTATATACGCCAGGAAGTTAACCTGTCCTGAAAACAACCTCGCGATTGCTGGAAAAAAGAGAACGACATATTTATTATATAATGCCCAGGGTAATAGAAAGTCGATCTTGAAAGCTTCATTTCCTATTCCCATACCCAAAAAACCACTTGTTCCTTCCGGAAAATCCTGACATAACCGCTCATAAATAAGACCTGCGGTGTAAGAACTTACTCCAGGCCACTAGATAGTTCATTAAGAAAATATAATACGGAAGACTTACCAGAGAGCAGAGATGTTCATACTCATCTTTTGCAGTTGTTGGACCTACAGATGACACGGACTCATTCAGTGAAGCATCAATTACACTTTCCTCACAGGCCCTTTTTCCCATCTCGACAACCAAAGCAAAATAACACTGCTATAAACCCAGCGAAGGTTATCCGGCCCATATCGATCAATATCTGGGATATAAATACAATTGGGAGCACCAAGTTCGTAATAATATTGCATTGACTTCATATTTATTCGCAACAACTTGGAGCGACACAAAAAAATGTAACAAATGACTGAACGTTTTGACAACATAACAGAATAGAATATCGACTAAACAAAGGTGTCAAACACAGCGCACTAGTTATTCACGACTATATCCAGAAATAAAACAACAATGTCATTCCAATATCAATGAAAATAAACAACAACAAAAACAAGAGAGCTTTCGCGGAACACGATCACTCGGAATCCGAAAACTTTATGGAATTTACGCCAGTACTGATTGGTCCTCCACCATAACTACCCTGAATTTAAAGAATATTAAGACTTATTGTTATTTAAACTCACCTAGTTTATGAGGAAACCGATCAGTCGATGTTTTTCCAGAAATAAATACCTAGAGTAAAAAAGTAGCACACTTTATTATACAATAAACTCGACAAACAAACCTTCTTCTTTTTTGTCTTCTCGTGCCGGAAACCTTTTCCTTGTACTTTACTTAGAGCTTCATGCGCTTTTGCTCCCCATTTGTCGTGAGACTAAGCAATGATTGGAAAAATACTTTGAGAAAAAACACTCAGAAATGATAAACGATACTTACCTTATCAAAAGAGTTGTCTTTAAATTTACTGGGAAGTGAGTCCTTGCTTATCGTTACACGACGGAATGGCTCATTCGACTTCCTCTTAAACACAATGTCATAAGTTGACGGCAAAGCGGAGTAATAGATTAAGGAATGCAAAAAAAAACTATAGAAAGTATGTTAACCCTTTTCCAGCTACATTTCTATCAAGTCACTACCAAGTGAACAAAATGAGAAACAACGTGTTAAAAAATAGGTAACCTTGGATGGATTGTGTGGCCCATTCTGCAGTTTCAGACTCTTCGCTCCTTGATTCTCACTGACATTCTAAAGAAACCAGTCTGCTAATATATATGTAACCCAGTCAATTAAAAGACACCACCTTCCAAAGTAACCAAAAATAAGCTATGCAAAAAATTGGAATAAAACAGGCATAATGAGTAAAAAATTTGACGATATTATAAACAGTGTCATCGAAACTCCAACATTTGCGGTATCTAGTTAGAGCTTAATTTTTCCTGTTTAATTACAGAGTTAACAAAGTAGGAGTCATTCCCGCATGCACTTTTTCTTCGGTGGATAAACTGATGAGGGAACAAGAGTTATAGCGATTAAGTGTCAATATTGTTTTATCCACCTCAGCCCTTCTTCGCTTAAAAAATTACGATATGAGTAACAGCCCACGTTTCTGCTGCATAACAGAGCGATGGAAGGGCTGTTGAATCAAAACAAAGTGCAAAACAGTAAAGTGTTTTGGATCTGTCAGTTGGTTGGTGGCTTCTTCGAAAGGCCCTAATGCGAACCATGCCCTCTCCTTGCTCCGTACCATTCCTCTTTCATGTTGTTCTCTATATTCGTTAGACGTCCAAAGTACATGTACGAAATGACCTCTGTAATCAGAGCACCATCCGTCAAATTTTCCACATGAAAGAAGTGCTAGCTCATCTCCCTGCTTCACAGAGTAGGAAGAACGGCCCAATCGAAGAGATATGAACCAAATTGGGGGTCTCTTAGTTCGATGGTGGTTCACGGGAGAGTAACAATCAATACTCAAAGAACCACCTATTTCGATCTGTCCACCATTCCAATATAGATTCTTCACAACAAGAGGAAGAAAGGCCATGGTCACTGCTATTGCGACAAAGATTTGTTCCACCTACAGAGAACTTCACGCGTGCAGCGGTTAGAAGTGTCCTACGATGCACATGGACTTGATCCCGCACCCAGGCTCACCAACTTTTTTTCCCTTCGAGGACGGAAATTTTGTACCAAACCTGTCTGCGACGATGGTAGCACTTACTTGATACAACGAAAAGCCACCGCAAGGCATTGAATACCCAGTATATGCGCCCAGTCACCTCTAACAATGCTTGATAAGTCGAATGTATGGTACTTATCCTTTTTGCCCCAGCAGCAATATAGACACCTGTTCAAAAAAAAAGAAAATAGTACTTTAGCTAGTGTTTCTTCATCAGAATCTGATTCACTTGAAGAACTTTCCGCCTTCTTAGCTGCAGGTGCAAGAGCCTTTATCTTAAGCGTTGCTTTTCCTGCTGGTGTAGCAAGTTTTGTGGATGGTTTTGCAGGTGTTTTCTGTAAATGAATAGTACTACTACTTAGGAGCAACAAGCCGAACCGAAAAAAAGTATTCACAAATAAATGATTAAAATTACATTAACAGTAGTTGCGTCATCGGAATCTGATTCGCTTGAGGAACTGTTCTCCATATTCGCAACAGATGAGACAGTTTTTGCTGCAGGCTTAGCACTTTTTGGGGACAGTGTCGCAGTTCTTCCGGACTGTTTTGTAGGTGCTTTCTATAAATGAAAAGTAAAAGTACTTGGCAGAAATAGGTTAATCCTAAAAAGATTGTACCTACGAATATATGATAAAAATTACGTTAGCAGTAGTTTCTACATCAGAATCTGATTCACTTGAAGAACTATCCGATTTCCTTCGTGCAGATGTGACAGCCTTTGCAGGTGTAGCGCTTTTTGTGGCTGGTAGAGCAGCTTTTGAGGATGGTTTCGCGGATATTTTCTGCAAACGAACAGCACTAGTGTTTTGAAACAACAGGCCTGTCCGAAAAAAAGTAGCTACGAATATTTGAAAGAATTACACTAGAAGTCTCATTATCTGAATCTGATTCGCTTGAAGAGTTTTCAGCCTTTTTGGCTGCAAGTGTGGATGCTTTTGTAGATGGTGTAGCAGCTTTTGCAGCGGGGGTAGCACCTTTTGCGGATGGTTTCGCAAATGCCTTCTGTAAATGAACACGACAAATACTTAGGAGCAACAGGTTAATCCTGAAACAAAGGTAGGTACGAATATACGATAAGCAGTACATTAGGAGTAGTTTCATCATCGGAATCTGATTCGCTTGATGAACTATCTGCTTTCTTGGCAGCAAGCTTAACAGACTTTGCAGTAGGTGTAGCGCCTTTTGTGGCCGGTGCAGCAGCTTTTGCGGACAGCTTTGCGGGTGCTTTCTGCAAATGAACAGCACAACTGCCTAGAAACAAGCTGATCTCGAAAAAAAAACGTATCTACGAATATAGAATAAAAACTACATTAGCAGGAGTTTCGTCATCGGAAACAGAGTCACTTGATGAATTTTCCGCCTTCTTAGCTGCATGTGTAGCAGCCTTTGCCTGAGGTGTTGCTGCTTTTCCTGCTAGTGTAGCCACTTTTCCGGACGTTTTCGTAGGTGATTTCTGCAAATCACCAATACCACTAATTAGAACAAACAAGCTTGCCCAAGAACAAAGCATCTACGAATATATGATAAAAATTACATTTGTAGGAATTCCGTCATCGGAATCTGATTCACTTGATGAACTTTCCGCCTTCTTCGATGCAGGTGTAGCACCTTTTGTGGCCTGTGTAGCAGCTTTTGCGGGTACTTTCTGCAAAAGAAAAGTACAACTACCAAGGAGCAACAAGTTGATCTTGTAAAAAAAAAGGTATCTAAGGCTATAGAATAAAAATACTTTAGCAGGGGTTTCGTCATCAGAATCTGATTCACTTGAAGAACATTTCCCTTTGTTTCGTGTAGAAAGGACAGCGTTTGCCATAGGAGTTACTCCTTTGCTGGCTGGTGTAATAACTTTTCCGGATGGCTTCGCGGGTGCTTTCTGCATATACAACAAATAACACTACTTAGGAGCAAAAAGCCTGTCCGAAAAAAGACCTATGAATATACGATAAAAATTACACTTATAATAGTTTCATCATCGGAATCTGATTCACTTGATGAAGTTTTCTCCTTCTTCGATTCAGGTAGGACAGCTTTTGCGGTAGGTGTTCCACCTTTTGTAACTGCTATAGCAGCTTTTGCGAGCGGCTTTGTGGGTGCATTCTGCAAGCGAACAGCACAACTACACACAAACAAGTTGGTTTTGAAAAAAATGTATGCCCGAAGACTAGAAAGTACATTAGCAGGAGTTTCATCATCGGAATCAGATTCACTTGAAGAACTTTCCGCCATTTTTGGTGTGGGTATGACAGCCTTTGCAGTAGGTGTTGCTTTTTTTGCTGCTGGTGTACCAACTTTTCCGGATGGTTTCGCGAGTGCTTTCTGCAAACAAATAAGTCTATTTAGGAGCAATTTTATAGGTCGGTCCAAAAAAAGCACCTACAAATGTGTGATAAAAATTACATTAACCGGAGCTTCGTCATCAGAATCTGATTCGCTAGATGAACTTTCAGCTATTTTCGCGGCAGGTGTAACAGTTTTTGCAGTAGGTGTAGCGCCTTTTGTGGCAGGTGTAGTAGCTTTCCCAGATGGTTTCGCGAGTACTTTCTGCAAACAAATAAGTCTATTTAGGAGCAATTTTATAGGTCGGTCCAAAAAAAGCACCTACAAATGTGTGATAAAAATTACATTAACCGGAGCTTCGTCATCAGAATCTGATTCGCTAGATGAACTTTCAGCTATTTTCGCGGCAGGNGATGGTTTCGCGAGTGCTTTCTGCAAACAAATAAGTCTATTTAGGAGCAATTTTATAGGTCGACCCAAAAAAAGCACCTACAAATATGTGATAAAAATTACACTAACCGGAGATTCGTCATCAGAATCTGATTCACTTGAAGAACTTTCCGCCTTTTTTGGTGTGGGTATGACAGCCTTTGCAGTAGGTGTTGCTTTTTTTGCTGCTGGTGTACCAACTTTTCCGGATGGTTTCGCGAGTGCTTTCTGCAAACAAATAAGTCTATTTAGGAGCAATTTTATAGGTCGACCCAAAAAAAGCACCTACAAATATGTGATAAAAATTACACTAACCGGAGATTCGTCATCAGAATCTGATTCGCTTGATGAACTGTCCACTTTCTTCGCTGTAGGCGCAACAACTTTTGTAGTAGGTGTAGCGCCTTTTGTGGATGGCGTAGTAGCTTTTGCGGATGGTTTCGCGGACGCTTTCTGTAAATGAATAGTAAAACACTTAGGAGCAATAGGCTGATGCGCAAAAAAGTGCAATTCAAACTACGAATAAAAATCACATTAGCAGGAGTTTCTTCATCGGAATCCGAATCACTTGAAGATGTTGTCGCTCCCTTGCTAACAGACTCTTCTGTAGTCGGTTTCGGATAAGTTTTCTGCAAAAAGGTACTAAACTGCCAGAAATAAGCCAATTTCAGGGCAAAGAGCACAATGTTAGAAGCCGTCGAAAAGGATGTTTTGTTCTTAGGCTCTGATTTACTTAAAGAACCTACCACTTTTAACCCAGATGTTGTAGCGGTTTTTGCCGATGCTTTCGAAGGTACCTTCTGAAAATAACGGTATAACGACAAAGCATCAAGATGTCAACCTACAGTGATGAGTATAAAACGAGGAAAAAAATCACATTAAAAGGAGGCTGTTCATCAGAATCTGATTCGCTTGAAAAACTTGGAGCATTTTTAGCACTAGGTTTAATAGCTTTTACCGTTGATTTCCCAGCGATTTTCTGTAAAGTAGCGGCATAACAATTCCGAAGTAATAACTTCATCTGAAGAAAGTGTACAGAGAAATATGGGATAAAAGTCACATTAGCAGGGGTTTCCTCTTCAGAATCTGATTCACTCGAAGTGTCCGCTTTTTTGGCAACTGGTGCAACAGATTTTGTGGCTGGCGCTGCAGATGTTTTCTATGAAGTGTCTATGAACTATGAATGAAAGTCAGCGAAAAAGCACAGACAAATACTAAAAAGACAACATTGAAGTACCCACTAATAGAATCCGATTCACTTGAACTACTTGCTGTTTTCTTAGCAATTGCCTATGCAAGTGGCTCCAGCTGTTTTTTGAAAAAATAATACTATGGTAACTCTAAGAGCACCATAGGTTTCTGCCAAAAAATAGAACTTGAGAAGAAATCACCTTACCGGAAAGTACCACGTTAACATAAAATTTTTAATCAGACCATTACTTATCTGCAGAACTTACCTTCTTTACCTGAGATGATGTAGCAGCTTTCGCGGCTGGTTTTGAAGTTTGCTATAAAGGAACGGTGCAATGAGTTAGTAGTAATAAGGCAACCAGGGAAAAATGTATGTATGAACACATGGTTGAAAAGTTACACTATCAGGAGTTTCATCATCAGAATCAGATTCACTTGAAGTTTCTGCCTTCTTGGTAGCTGGGGTGCTAGCTTTCGCGGATGGTTTCGAAGCTGTTTCCTATAAATGCAGTGGCTTAGCAACAGTAAGAGACCCATGGAAAAACGTACGAGTGAAAATATAGTAGAACGAACCACACTGCTACGGATTTCATCATCAGAATCAGAATCACTTGTAGAACTTGCCGATCTCTTAGCTGCAGACGCAACAGATTTTCCAAATGATTTCGCTTGTGCTTTCTGTAAATTGCGGATGCTACAACGACTCTAACTGCTACAAAAAAAAATCTGAGTAAAATCAAAATGTGAGAACAATCGCTTTATCTGGTAGCAAATTAACAAAAACTTCGCCAATAGAACACGATTTGCTTCAAGAACTTACTAAACCTCCTGTAGGTGTTACAGCTTTTGCAACCTGTTTACCAGGTGATTTCTTAAAAAAGGACGTTAAAACGACTTAGCAGGAATAGGCTGATGAGAGAAGAAAGTACAAAATATGTAATAAAAAATCACATTAGCTGGAGATTCGTCATCAGAATCTGAATCACTTGAAGAACTCGTTGCTTTCTTAGCAGTAGATTTAGCAGGTTTTGCAAGTGGTTTGGGTACTATTTTCTGCAAAAGAATGCCATAATAATTTAACAACGGTGAACTTGTTTGTGTAAAAGATTTGCCATACCAGCAATTAAAAAGACCGCCCTTGCTGGTGCCTTATAATCAAAGTTAGAACTACTTCGAAAACTACTTGAACCAGAGAAGGAACTACTCCAAACAATTTATCTACCGGTGTAAAAATTAGGCGCACGACCTCGAGTTTTTTTTTTTTGATACGGGAGATTCCACAGAATACGCCTTGCATAGCTAGTCTTCACGAATTTAAGTAAAGTGACACACGGCGACCGGATTTCGTGATTCCCACATCGTTTTCAGCTTCAAACGCAGCTGTTTGCCATGAATTAAAAACGATAACAAACCCTTTTGAGGTTAGAACCAAAGAGTCCGGCCTGATTTTGCACATGAACACTAAAATTTTGACTTCATAGTGTTAATTCAAATCACGATTTCATGAAGAAGAGAGAGGGCGACCGTTGCGTTAGAAATCCAAGCTCAGAGTTCTGGTTTTATCATATAGTCAGGGATTCCTCAGGAAGGAGACGGAAAGACAAAGAGAGAGAGAGGTGAAGGGGGAGAGACAGAGGCGAAGATAAATACGGATAGATAGGTGGATACATCATCTAGAGAGACTCTGGGTCACTGCTGTTCCCTTTTTTCTGAGTAGTCGCTGCTTTATGTCGTTCCCATGTTCACTAAGACCTAAGTTACATGTAAGATACTACTTCTTGGCTCAAAGAACCACTAATCTCGGTTTGTTCCACACCATATCATCAATGTTTTGTAAATTCTTTTTTCTTCCTAATCGAGTCAATTCCTACCTTATTCACCTATTCGTTTTGCTCGCTGAGTACTTCTTTTCCTCACCGATACTCCTCGAAATAATGGCAATATCATAGGTTCAATGAAGATTTCACAAGGTTTTGTCAATGTTTTTCAACGAAATTCGTCTGTTTTCTTCCGTCAAACTTATTTCCCTATGAACACAGCAAACGATCGATAAAATTGTTGATTTTGGAGCTCCAATCGCAGCAGCTAAATCCTCACGCATGGCAGATCTACATAGGTCGTCGTGGAGCGATAACACGATGGTAATCGTTCCGCTGCTGTCCAACATCTACTTGAAGTCGGTCAAAACATGGAGACGGTAGTATTCTGCTCCTAATAAAAGCCGGTTACTCTAGGTACTATTTAGACGCAATCTAAACAGGAATAACACTGAAGAAACCATGCATGCTTGAAGAAACCACCATTGGTAGATCTCCAGACAATATCCCTGACATAAACGACAATGTAATCTTCGCAAGTAGCTTACACAGTATACTGACTAAGACAAAAATAGTAGTTACGAAGAATCCTTCGGTTGCGTTCCTTAGGCAGGATGATAGCGCGCGGTTCTCTGGCATCCATTCCGAACAACAACATACCGAAATCGAAAAACGTGCAATGGGGAAAGGATTGGTGACTCAAAAAAAAACTTTGGCACATATTTCGTAACCAGAAACTGATGATCTCTCGATAGAACGTATAACAATTTAAGGGGCTAATGTCACAGGCAATTCCGTAAAAGAAAATGTATCATAATGGCACACCATTTAAATCCCATAGAAAGAGGTACATTAGAAAAGCATTTAAGAGTTTGCACATTTACTACATTTTGTTTCTAATCAATAAATTGTTGAATACCCACATCTACCAAAGTGAGCCACTATTTAAGTTTTTATGGAAAGCAATACACTATACTGCATTTCAGAACATACATATTCATTACATTCTATTTCCAATGGAAGACTTATTGAATATTTGAAACCACGAAGAAACACAAGGATGTTGCGGTTTGAGCAAAACTCAGAACCCTATGCGGGCTTGGATGCCACGATTACATTTACCGATGGTTAAGGAAATACCCACTACACCAACTGGGCTCTGCTTTGCCCACCTCTTAGTCTTGTTTCTCCTCAGTTAGTGTGATAGACAGCACGTGAGTCTCCGCCAAAGGTAATAGCCGATTCGTAGCCCATGTGGGGTCCCGAGTTTTGTTCATGTCTCAGCATCCCTGTGGCTGCATTTCATATCATGTCCTGCCATGAAGAAAAAACAAGCAGTAGCTAAAACTTAAAACAAAATGTGAAACTTTTCCTGAAGCTCATCTCTGAACTTGCACCACTGGTTGAATTATGAGTACACGAAGTGCAAATGTCGATTTTATGCCAATTTTCATTTAACAACCCATTAGAACGTGCAGATTTTCAGCAAAAACGTAAAAGTTCTCTCTCTTTGCCAAAATGAAATTCTGATTACCGGCAGCTCAGAAAACCTATTCCTCGCTTTTTTGACACTCGCGTTTCAAACAGTAAACCGAATGGCCAAACATGAAACCGCTCAGTGTAAGAAACTTAGCACACGAAACTACAAACTGGAAAACTAACCTCGGAACTTCTTATAAGAATATCTACACCGAGTACCTACTTAGCAAAGCACTGCTTTTTTAAAACTTTTTTCGAATGGACAAAGAAACCTAACAGAATAGCCGATCGTTGTGTCCTCATAACGTTCAAAAACCTTCATCTTACCGATTTCAAACCTTACAAAACCCCTGATAAAAGTACAAAAGGAAAATAAGTAGAAATCTACGCCATCGAGACAAAAGAAATGTAAAATATTCACCGAAGCCTATATTACGTTTATAGAAACGATCAAAGGTCTTCCATTAGACAACCAGAACTTCAGGTAAAGGAAATTTTAGCACAAACCTATTCTCACATGACAGTATTATCGCATTCCTAAGCGCAGGTAAAGATAGGATTTCTTTTACACTTTACAGATGTGTGTATAAAGAAATTCACTTAACGCAAAGTATCAAACTGTTCCAGAAGTGGCTTACCTTAGTTGGAGCTATGTCACTGGAATCAGAACCATCTGAGGAAGAATCTTCACCCACAGGCTCTTTACCAGAAACTTTTGAAGGACTACTCTGCAAGGCCAAAACACTTTCGCTGTATAAAGACAAGATAAAACATCGAAATACCTTAGCTACCTCCTTCGCAAGCTGTTTCGCGTTGTTCGACTCAGACATTAATGAAGAGATCGATGCTTCCGCTTTACGTTTCATTCCACTTGTACTGGATTTGCCATTAGGAATCTGCAAAGGTATGAATTTAGGGCACTTCACTAAACTACTAAATAACTACTTCCTGTAAAATATGCAAGGTTTGAGACTTCGAAGGATCGTCAAAAACTTTCAACAATGTTTAACTTTCTAAACGCTTAGACTGTTTTATCTCCTCACACGCAAAGCATAAAGCATTTGCAGACAAGTGGAGTAATGAGAAGAAAAGACGGCTTCCCAGGCCCTTTCCACAATGGCCAAATTGTTTCAACTTGGATAAAAACGTAGCAGGAACATGCTTCGTAGTCACATTTTGCCATTGTCATAGCCCCATAGGAGACTTGATAGTGCTTGTTTTCACTCTACATACTGGTTTGACCAAAAAACCAATAAGTCAACATCGAGACGTACCACAGATTCTTTTCGTATTGCAGAATCGCCCGAAGAATCTTCTGAATCATCATCTTTTTTCAACGCTCGTTTCTTAGCCGCTGGCACTGAGTTCGGAACACTTTGTGCAGGACGTTTTCTAGTGGCCAAATAGGATTCTGTACATATTTTCAAAGGTGGAATGTCGCCGTTATTTGAAATCTAAACTTAAAGGTATACTTTTGCAACGCATACCGAGAAATAAATCTATCCTTTAAACCGACTAAACCTCTTTAACCAGAATTCAATACTTATACAGTGAAAAAATAAAAAAAGGATAAAGCTCCCGGCGTTGTCCAATCCCTGAAGGATGCGCCATGCACTCGACTTCATTAAGCATTGCTGGCGGTGATTGAATGCATATTCGGTCCTTACAATGACTCGCGGTGGCCTACCCATGCATCGAGCCGGTGCATCCTTACAGACAAATCTGATAGCAAACTGCCAAACCCGGAGAGATGGAATGCTTGGCGAGTCTGAGGTGCCAGGATCGATCCCAAGTATATTGCAGAGCGCCTTCGACCACTGTGCTACACGTGCTATCTATTTATACCATAGCAACAATACTTGTAAATATTGTAGTATATTGAAAATTACTCACAAATTTCTTGATATCAGCGATTTTTGCAGCGCTGAACATATCCTTGATGGATCGAGGGTTTCTTTTGAAAATCTCATTGTACAGGATGCATTCTGCGTATAATTCCGAAGACATGGCCCGTTGAATAATATCTGAAATGCTATTAGGATCAAACTTTTACAGTAATGTAGTCGTAACTCGGAAGTTACATTGTATGGATGGAACTACGTACTCGAGACCACTACAGGAGACAAATAGTGAGCTGAAACAGAACTATTCTTGTTCCCTTAGTTGATAGAGAACAAACAAAAGACCTTATGGAAGAAACAAGGAGTGGAGAAAGAATTAGAAGATTGATTATCGAGTAAATATTCGAGGAAGTATGAAGATTGAAAATCACAACCAAGATCTGCTCCACTACCGGTTATAAACTGAAAACCAGTTCAAAACAATATTGTGGTGATCTTATGAACTGCCTTTGTTGAGCTGAAGGAAGGTTGTTACCATATGTTGCTGATGTGCCTACGGCGACTGCCTTCTTCAAAGCTTAGACGTATTTTGTATAACTCTAACCGTATAACCACAATGATGCTGAGATATCCGCAGAACCCCAGACCGCATGGGTCTGCGATGGGTATCGAACACGCTATTACCGTTTTCGTGGGCTAACGCGTTCACCATCACATCATACGCGTCCTTCGTTTCGCCTGTCTCTCAGCCAGTTTTCTATCTAACAGTGACACCAGCATAATCTATTCATATAATTCGGTGAAGAAACTATAGCACTACCCAAGATCTGTTATACAAATGAGTGCTACTTTGCTTAACAACTATTCACCGCCTTGGTATGTGAGGGACCACTGGTCCACCAACCTCGCTTTGCCCAACAAAGGCAGTTTGCAGGGACGACGTATATCAATTATTAGTATCGAGATTTGTAGAAAGTCGGTATTTTGAATGTTGCAGCACACTTGAAAGAGAAACGAGGATACCCGCCGTTTCGAAAAGAAACACACGATTAGTCTCAGGGTTAACTACTGACGCTCTGCGGCTCATGACACTGTAGAACTGGATCATCGTTTTGGGTCCGCACGATCACATTGATTCGCGGTCCTTTAATCTTTTTGCGAGCACGCAAACTTTCGCCACAGGTGACGTGCTATTTTTATCGTTAATAAACTGTAATTTTTCGGTAAAAAGGGAATTTTAACCAGTGTGAACTTGATAAGCTTGTAGAATAAGCTTTGATCATTCGTTTTATGTCTATTGATGGTGTGCATATTACTGCTTTCTTCTATATGACCCGTCTTCACGTCTACTGTGCGGATTACAGCACTTCTAACATTCGATTCATTTCCTCGCATCCATCGTCCACGAAGATCTTCCAGCTTTAACTCGTGGCTTTGATTGCTGTTTGAGGATTTTTATTTGATCGTGAATGTCGTAGAAAGCTGGTCGAGGAATTTTCCCTGGAGTCTTGAGATAGCCGGGCTGGAGCGTTCCCACTTGTATTGCAGAGAGTGGTTTTTTTCTCAGACTAGCCCGGTACCAATGTCCCGACCTCGGATGGATGAGAGGTTTGGTTGGCTCGGAGCAGAATCGAACTAGTACCATGCTCGTGATCACGAAGACCACTACCACTGTGCTATTCGCTATGTTGCTATTTACTGTATGTTACTATCGTCCATCATACAAAGGCGTTATTATCAGCCCTTGGAAGTGTTTTACAAATTATACTGTCCGTATTCTCCTGCTTTTTATTCTTAGACGTTCTATGCGGTAACTATGATTCATTATAGCAGATGGAATTGAAGTGGTAGTCGACTAGCAGCCAAATCTCTGGGCAGTGAACTCGTTCGCAAGGCCATTTTTGTACATTTCTAGGTGCTGAATAGAGCTTTCTCCTAACAGTGCTCAACGTAACGTCGCTGTTCGACTCTATCGATACACTACGAAAAGTATTGTCAAAAAGCTCTGTGCGACGAAAGAAGTCAGCAAAAAACGTGCGCATCGAAATCAATACGTGTGGTTCGTGATCCCTGCTTTTTCAGCTGCTACATATCTACTATGCTTTTCTGTGTATGTGACCGCGTCCTTGAGCCATATCTAATTCTTGAATAAGATGAAAAAAACTCGCCCACCACTTCCAAGCATTCGGTTGTAGCACTCTCCGCTTCTAATGAAGCTGTTTAAATTGTGCAGAGAATATTACGGCGTTTACTTTGTTGTACTACCCAAGCGTCCCATACAATAAATGCCTAGAGTTCATGATACTTACTAGGTTACTTAGATGGCCCGTCTTCACTGGCTATGCAGGCCCCAGAATAATTTCTATTTTTCTCGAGTTTTGCTAGTTTAGCCATTGTGGTTCCCTGGAGTTTCGTGGTCAGCCTACCCAAAGTCTACCCTAAGTCTTCACCACCTTAGGCTGTCGCGCAGCCCTTGTAAATCAGAGTGAGATTTGCCACCATGCGACTAATTTGTAACCAGGACAGTGCTCGATCTTGTTATGGGTTTACTCTTAGCTGGGCTTCCTGATGAAAACGTCGGACTTCTCAGTTTGGGAGGCCCTGCTGTGGTGTTGAATCCTCCGCTGTACTTCCCGGCCGGGTACCTAGGAACACCTCCCACCCACGATGAGGCGGTAAACCGTTGGGAGGTGTGTATAAACATTAGAAGTTTTATGCAAGAAAGTTCAATTCTTTGCAGACTATTATGGGGTTGCTAACTGTTGGAGTTGTAAGGAAAAGTATTTCTAAACAAATTTTGTTGTGTGGAATATGCTGAAGAATGCGTCTACGCCTACTTTTGCTATGTTCTGTAAATACTTAGCATAGTCTCCATTTTTTCGAAATTTTACTGGTTGAGCCATTGTGGTTCCCTGGAATCCCGAGGTCAGCCTGGTCGAAGTCCACCTCAGGTCGTCACCACCACAGGTCATGGCGGCCGTTGTGGATCAGAAGGAGATTTACCACCATGGTACTAGTTTGATGCCAGGACGGTGGTGGATCGTGTTGTCGGTTTATTCTTAGCTGGGCTTTCTGGTGGAAACGCCGGACTCTTTCTCGGGTTGGGAGACCATGCCGGGATGATGAGTCTTCTCGCTATACATCTCAATCCGACGCCCAGGTACACCTGCCAGCCAAGATGAGGCATTAAACCGCTGGGAAGGAATGCGTTTTTGGTTAATTAAATTTAATATGTGGTTTGTGTGGGTTTAGCTTATTCTTTCAGTTCCTGCGAATGGTTTTTGTACATACATGTGTAAAAAGAACGCGATTAGCGGAGTGGTTAGAGGTGCCGTACGATAAGCAGTCTCGATTCCGTGCCCAGCGCTCACCAAACCTTTTATTCCTCCGGCTTCGGAAAATTGATACCAGGGGCGTCTAGCGGGATGAACAACGTTCACTACATACTCCGGTTCACCAACAAATTCATTGTATAGTCCAGATATGTATTCAGTCAGCCCTACGATGCTACGAATGAAATCGGATATCTGGCTTATTTTTAAGCAATCCACTAGTGCAACACGATTTACCTTTTATACTCTATAGACATGTCTAACAGCTGAAAATTCATTTTGCTTCTGCATGACACCGATGAGCACCAGTCCAAACATTATTATTCGTTGGTAGTTTCTAGGACTGACTTTCCATTAACCCGGGCTTTGATCAATGCGTTTATGTGCACAGGCAAGCACGAAATTGTTAATAAAGTATCTATTAATCAGTGGCTAGCGCTTCGTGGGTTTTCGTTTTATTCAAATTCTTGGAGGGAACGCTTTACAATGCCATCTGTTGTCAGCCAATTACTTTCACAAATCTAACAAAAAATTAAGAATCGGAAAATTGTGTTGCAGTCATGGTGGGGATGGAGATAGTACACTGGTTAATGATGCCGTCGACCAGGAACAAAGGTTGGAGTTATACCACCTCCCTAATTTCTTCCTCCAATACACGTGAGAACGCCTTAGCCAGGCTATCTCCAAAATTTTAAAGAAAGTTTTCTTGAGCAGCACTTTACGATGTTCATAAAAAAAAGAGGAGATTTTCAAGCAGCAGCCGAAGGTGCTGATAAAAGTTGGAAGTTCTTAATCGATGATGGATGCGAGAAAACGCGATGACAGGGAGCGGGAGCTTCTACTTTAGGCATGACCACGATGGATGGCAAGACTTTGCCAGCACTATTCATTCTCCCATTACCGGACCTTTGATTTGTGCATAATATTTCAAAGGCCTCACGGATCTCTCTCACTAAAGCATGATCATCCCGTTAGCCGCGAAGCGGCGCGTCCCCAGGTAGCGAATAGGTAACAATAACGAATTAATCGTGAGCCAAAAACCACTTTATGCTTTGCTGAGACGTAGGTGGATCCAGTGGTTGGAGTCCTTGTTTCCGCTGTACTCAGTTGACTCCTTCCTTCTCTGTTTACGAAAACATTCACGCACACGTGTTTGGGTATGTTCTTGTTTATGCGGACTATATTCTATGGGTAAATTCGGTGAAAAGCCTGTAATCAAATAATTCGGAATACGCTAGAAGGCCACAGGCGGTTAGAAGTCGCCTGCTGCAAATAGGCTTATCGTTTGCTCTGGAAGAAACCCGCAAGCTTCCAGTGAATGTATCCTTGAAAGTTCGGCAATCTGTACATGAATATGAAAACTAGGCGCACTAAAGTAAAGGGGCCTGGTTCCCCTAGCCTCGAAGGAGCCCGTATACGGAAAGGGTAGGACGAATGTTCACAAGCTGTAAAAATCTCGTAACCATTCTAGGCTGCCTAGATCTGGAAGAACTAGTGTGACGATCTGCACCTACAATGCACGTCCACTTTGCATCCAAGTGTTTCATTGAGAATCTGATGGAACATATTAAAAGGATAAAGTACGACCTCATCTGACTAGCTGAGAAGTGAATGCGTTTTCCATCTAATGCCGTTTATGATAGTGGAGAACAACTGATGCTCAGAATATGCGATGAGAAAGTTGAATAGCGTGGAAGTCGACAATCAGCAATTACACCATACTCGCCTTACAGATAACATCGTTCTTATAACAGCAAGCACTAGCCATGCCTCCGACTCCCACAATGCTTCTGCAATTAATTGACCTTGATTATATCTCACGAAAGCGATGTTGCTGAGAAACGGATTCGTTTCTGATGCCCCCTTTCACGCTCAGCGGAATAAATATATCCGAATGTTCTAGCTACCATATCTGGATCTCGAAGTCAACAAGATGATTTAATTCTAGAATTCTTTTCGTCTACACCACTCTTCTTACTTTGATGAAGCATGCGTCGGGAAAAAACGGGTGACACCGGTTTACACGACAGTATGTCAAAAATCAAGTAGGGCGAACATGTAATTCGTCTGAACATCAACCAATGGACAGGAGCCGTTAGTGACTGGATTCCTCAGAATATCAAACCTACTACAGGAAGACCACCGACCCGTTGCTCAGTTCTTCACGAAGAGCCTAGGTGAAAGATATGAACCTCGACGAGTCTCTAGAGTGAGCAGAACCCAAGAGGTTCCTTTCGCACGCAACAGGGACAAATGGAAAATTTACCGGCGCTCACTCGAGTCACTCGACCATCAACAGGATGACAGGTGATAAGGTGATTGTTCGGACAATCTGAAGATTTAACTGTTTATCCACTCCTGTGAGAAGGCCATGCTGCTGAGTCACCAAGCCATGCATGTTTATGTTATATCTACTGCTTCTTCTTGCTTCATAAGGAAATCGAGGATGAGTTGTATTGTGGAGTCATTGGGTAGATTAAAATTCTGTGGCATCGAAGGACTCCGTCAAATAATTACGCGTTGCGTAGGCGATCCAGAAACATTTGCGTGTTTGTAAGATGGGTTGGTATGTACTGCAGCAACTGGATCGGTGTCAGATTTATAAACCACATCCGTCACCCTATCTAAGCAGCAGGTGGTGGGTCTAATCTTTACGCAGTGTCATCAATTGATACCAACTTATGCATTTTACGAACTACGGAAAATGTTGGTAGTTCGATTTTAACTCGAGAATTAACTGATAGTTACAAGCCTATTGTGTCTGTTACCCCGACCTATTCATTATTGTTTTTGGTGTTGACTTCTGAATTCCTTTCCAATTCATGAGCGATAAAGGAAAGCGTCTTAACTGTTCCTCTGTTATCTCAATATCTAGCCGACCAATAATGGTTACATTTTCTCTACGTTTATCGCCAACTGACAATCTAATGGATTTCTAATCTATTAGCTTAGAACCTCTTACACGGAACACATGTGTGCTGCTGTGAGGTTGCGGCTAAACTTCGCGAGATGGTGGTTAACGATTTTGAGAGCATCTGAAAGCGTGCAAAGGTTTAAATCAATTTCACAGTAAAGGCCTTGTTGCTTAAAGAACACTCGAGGACACGGTTAAAGAACACGGTTCTTGTGATATCTTTTTTTCTTGTTTTTCGTTATTTGATACCATTAAAGAAAGATAAAGCTCTCGGCGTTGATCAATCCCTGAGGGATGCGCCATGCTTTCGACTTCATTACGCATCGTTTGTAGGTGATTGAATGCATATTTGGCCTTCACAATGACCCACGATGGCTTATCGATGTATGGAACCAGTGCTGCTATCCTCTCAGACAAATCTGGTACTAATTTACCGACCCCTGGGGAGATGGAAGGCTTGGTGAGCAATGAGTGCGGGGATCGATTCCACGTGTGTGTTGCAGGGTAGCTTCGACCACTGTACCAAACGCACCTTTTTGATACCCTTAGTAGAGCTTAATATTGGAATCTATTTGAAGATAATACAGACTACACGTGATCCTATGCACGATTACCTGGGAAATACGTTGGCATACCGAGGTACTTGAATCCAGTGCTAAGAATGGGCACGTACCTTCATACCTCTTAGCGTGGGGGCTCTTTATTTCTTTGGTACATTATCTATCATACTTTCACTAGTGAGATCTTTGCAGACGGTATGTCTGTGTTTTATCAAGGCTGATTTGTGGTACTGTGACTTGATTGACTAAGAATATCTTCCGCTTCGTGTCTTCCTACTGAGAAAACAGTTATTATTTAGGTTTTTCATTGTAGCACTATTATCTGATGTTAAGCGCTTCAGATAGTCGTAGTTTACCCCTAATCAATCTTAGTGCTGATGATGATGCACCACTTTTCGTAACATCGCCATAATTATAAGAAATAGAGAGGTTCCGATGATCCTAAACCATACTTCATAAATAACAGTAACAGGAGTTGAGTACGGGATGCACATACCTGTTTAGTGGCCTAATGAAGCAATGCAGGATGAATTTTACTGCGTCATTCATTGGTTTCAATCGCCCCTATTTCCGTTAATAACCGAATAAGTTGACCTTGCATCAAAAAATCCTACTGGTTCCTTTCGTGCTCCAAGTCTGCCTGTAAACTTCACTGCCTCGAGCGACAAATAGAGCATCATTGTTTTCGTATCATGTCTGATTCCTATATTGTTTTTGGTGAGAACGTAGCCAATGGTAGTTGGTTGAGCTCTATTTCATAGGACTGCTATTAGCTGTGATTGCTGATCAAAGCGTTAGACAACTTATCAGTTTTGGCGACCATGGTAGGGGATGCATCTCAGCTGTTCATTATAGTTCAGAACCTCCATCTATAGTGAACATAGTGATGAAAGATGAATTAGGTTGAAGAACTTGTTAGTGGCTTCTATAACTGGCCATACAGTACAATATTACTACTTACACTTGTGTAATACGTTACGAGCGCTTTCATTTTCAGTATCTATACTTGAGGAAATGTGAATTTAGCATAGGACACCATGCACAGCAACTTTGTTCTTCCCTTCCAACTGTTTTTTCTAGGTTTTTCAAGGTACTTTGTAGGATTTTTCTCGAATAGTTTCCGTTTTAGATGCATCTCATCGAGAAGGAAGTACATAAGAAATATTTAGTAGAATTCTTATGGTATTTTCCACGGCCGACTCTATTATAGAATTCCACAATTGACGGAGCAGATAACATAGTCTTTCCTATCAGTTTATAAACTTCCCGGCTCTTAAACTATTCTCGAAGTCGAGTAATCGTCGTAAGTTGTAGGAAATCAGCACAGTCGAGAATTTAGGTGGTGATAGAAAAAGGATAAAGTTCTCAGCGTTGATCAATCGCTGAAGGATGCGCCAGGACGCCGATTTAGGTCATTAAATGCATATCCGGCCTTTACGACTACTGCGAATACAGGGTGGAAAATTTTGGATTAGAGGAAAGAAATCGAAAGGAAACCAAGGGAAGAGTCCCAGACCACCAGACGACGTTGCGGGCGGTTATCCTGCTCTAGAAGATCATCGTAACTATCGTCCGATATGCTTGTTGAGTGTCTTCTACAATCTCTTCACGAAGATTATTCTATCGCACTTATCAAGGATATTGGATGAGGCACAACAGTTAAGCAAGCAGAATTTCGACAGGGATTTTAACTCATGGACCACATTCGGATCGTGTCCTGAGTCATAGAAGTTTGTCAGGAATACTACCTGGTCCTAGTCTTGGCTTTTGTCCACTATGAAAAAGTATTTGACAGTGTCGAAATGAATGCCATCCTATCACTGGTCGTCGACCAAGGACTGGACCAGTCCTACATAAGAACTCTGTCTGACTGTTATAGGAACTGCAGTACTAAAATACAGCTTTTCTTTCGACCTCTTACGTTGCCATAGGAAAAGGGGTTCGGCAAGGCGATACCATATCGCTAAAGCTGTTTAGTGCCACGTTGAAGTGGGTAATGAAGTCACTCGACTGTAATGATAAAGGAATAACTATTCATGGAAAATTCCCATTAAATCTTCATGTCGCCCAACATCGCGATCTTCTCAAGAAGTACAAACGAAGCAGATGCGGTGGTCAGTGAATCAACGAAGAGGGGAAAGGGCGGCCTATGCATAAATCGGAAGAAGACTCAGCTCATGAGAAACCCATGGTGCGAAAGCGGTAAGATCTAATTATTGGTTCTCTTATTATAGAGACTACCTCGTGCGTGTACCTTGGGTGTTCACTGAGCATGGAGAACAACATGAAGGAGGAATTAGGCAGAAGAGCGAGAGCAGCATGGGCTGCATTCGGGTCTCTCAAAGAAGCCAGCGATCAACTAAAAACCTAGAATTCCGCACTCACCTTTTCGTTTCAATGGCTTTTCCAGCGCTCTGCTATGCAGCACACATGTGAGGTGATATTTTCAACTACGTCAAGAAATATGCATGCCACCGACAAGGACTTTAATGATGTCTTCTGAAATATAGCCGGACACACAATATCAAGCCGGAATGACAGCCCCAAGAAAACGTACATTAGTAACAGAACATAGATGTGCTGCTCATGTAATAGTCCATAGGATGCAGGCGTCCCTTACGAGCTGGGAGGACGTGTTCGTAACTAAAGCCAAGCGGTTGTACTCGCACTTTCCGTTGTTTTACAGATCATGGAATGATACTCGCATTCATCACCATACTCGAATCAAACCACCACTATGGACAACGGTGACGAGGTAAAGAAGTAAATGGAAATTATTTTGGGATCCACAAAACTCGTGAAGGTTGATCGTCCCCGTATTCAAGTAAGTAAATATCCTTTCTACTTCTGTTTACCAAACACGAGGAGTTATTATAACATTATAACGAATAGAAATAACACCTCGTGTTTACTAAACAGAAGTGGAAAGAATTATTCAATCAATGCCGAGGTTAATAGAAAGTCGGAGGTGGGAGTTACTGCAAGATGTCCCGGTAAGTAAATATCGTTTGAAGTTTTCTGTGCATTCTGCCATACTTCTTCCACATTTCGAAATTATTTGTGTGTCGAGGAAATTTGCTATGCAAAAGCGTGCCACCAGTCACGTGTGGTAGTGCTACTCTGGTGCCTAGGAAGCATTGTGAGTGGTCGTTTACCTAAGAGCGTTAGACGCAATATACAAAATGGATATATGAACTCTGTGCCATGGAACGTATTTCCGGGGAAAAATATTGTATTTCCGTGCTTATTATTCTTTGTGACAAGGCTAAAAGAAGAAGCCAAAGAAAAACGTAGGCTATTTTTAAATGGGTTTTAAGAACTACTCAACTGTTATCCTGATCCATAATAGCATTCCCAGTGTTATACGTACTTTGTAACATATACTGAACGGATCGCCTAAATAACACAGTAGTTAGAGGTTTTCTGCAATACACATCTGATCGGTAACTGGTCAAATTCTGCGCAAGTGCTAACATAGGTCCTTATTCCTCCAGGATCGACAATTTGTTACCAGACGTGCCTAAGTGGACAAAACCACAAAGATGGTGTAGCGGTAGGCTGGTACAAGTACTTTTACAGGTCAGATGTATATTTAATCAATCTATCGATGCTTTATGAAAGCAGGTACATGGCGCACCGTCAGTGATTGAGCAATGCCGTACGCTTTATCCATTGGGCTGTAGCCGCTGGTTCTACCCTACCTCGTGATAACCAAGTCTCCCAACAGTCTGGACTAGGTTAAGCAGCGCTAGACCTGTTTAGAATGAGATCCAGATCCAATCCAAAAAAGGTCTATGTCTGCCTGTGGTGAAGACTTGTGGGCACTCGGAGATCTAGTAGTAGTGTATTTTTTTCGTACTTCACGTCAACGGCTCAAAATCATAATAGATTTTATTTTTATGAACACAATCCAAACCCGATAGAAGTGTATGCAAATTGTTACATGGAGATGTTGGTGGAACTCTTCACATTTAAGCTACTCGTAAAATTAATCGATTGAGATCGAGCAACAAAGAGAACATTAAGACAATAGTAAAATTTTGTTGAATTAGTTATGAAAGAGCGGTTTATATGAAAGTGGTTACTTCTTGTTGTAAGTTATTGCATTTAAAAATTCAATTGAAACCCTGAACGGAAGTAGAACGATGGCCGAATTCAGGAACAGTTTTGAAGCAGTAGCACTCCAGAAGACGGATCGCAGTCGGTTTAAGTTGTTTTTTCATTTGTGGACTGAAAAAACGAATAGTTACAGTTGTCTTACAAATACATGATACTGTATATAAAAAAATTTGGTGAGAACGTTCGTAGACAGCAGGAAAATTTCTCATAGGATATTCAGGAAAATGTGTAACGATATGTATTGATTGATGCTGCGGAGAATCACGCGCGATAAAAACGATATCACTCGTTTCTTTCTTTTCTTCTACAGATTATCAGAGTCCTCCCGACAGTTTACCATCTCATGGTGGCTGCGAGGTCTTCCTGGATGTCGGGCTGCGATGCACAGCGGGGCATTGATCTCCCCAGCAGGGTCTCCCAAGTTGAGAAGGAGTCCGGCTTTTCCATCAGGAAGCCTAGCTAAGAGTATACTAATGCCATGATCTACCATTGTCCTGGTGTCAAACTAGTCACATGGTGGCGAATATCCCTGTAATCCATAAGGGCGGCGATTTCCTGTGGTGGTGACGACCGGGGGCAGACTTTGGTCAAGCTGGACTTAGAACTCCAGCGAAACACCATGGCTAAGCAAGCAAAGCTCCGAAAAATCGAGAAAATGCTGGGGACCACACAAGCTGTGAGGACGGGCTGTCCAAGTAGTCCAAATATTCAAGTAAGGTTATCGGAATAATTTCTAATCCATACCTCCAGAATATGTACATGTAGAATAGTACTGCATGATGTAGATAGTAGATTAAGTAGGAGAAATAGTGCAAGAAATGGAAAATTTGGGTACGAGGCTCGAAAATGTATTGGATGATCCTCACCATATAACTGGGCACATTTAGAAGAACGAAAGTGCTAAACAGATTTATTTATGGTATTTATTTGAGAAATTCTTTTACGACAGTGGGGTTCCTCTGGAACCAATGCTTACCTTGTCACAATGAGCAAAGTTCTACTTAGCTGAAGATCTGAAGAGCGCAATTTTCCACACGTGGATCGATTCGATTGTGTTGACATTTGGGTATTGGTACGCGTTTGACTCAACAACAACTTCTTCGCAGTTGTCTCTTCCTGAAAATTTGTTCAAATCAATTACGTGAAGGAATTCAGTGCTGTACGGTGACACAGGCCAGTATAGTGAATGATATTTTATCCAACGAGGGTTCGATTTCTTCTCAATGTGTGTCTTCTATAATAAACAGCCACGGATTTTTTGTTCTGCACTCGGACACAATCTATAGGTTCATGTGAGAGACCTCGAACATTGATTGTTTGTCGCGAAGCTGTTACCCAACTATGGTTCGCTGTCATGAGGTAGACTTAGAATGGATGGGACCATGTGAATGCTTCCAGAAAAAACAGTAGCATCCTATTACCGCCTCATCGTGGCTGGAAGGTGGCCCTGAATTTCGGACTGCGATGTACAGCGGGGAATTCGTCTCCCCTACAGGGTCTCCCAAGCTGAGAAGGAGTCTGGCGTCTCCATCAGGAAGGTTAGCTAAAAGGAAACCAGTACTATGATCCATCACCGTCCTGGAAGTAGTCGTATGATGACACATCTCTCTGTGATCCACAAAGGCCGACGACTACCAGTGATGGTGAAGTCCTGGGTCAGACTTTGCCCAGGCTAACCTCGAGGCTCCAGGGAACCACAATGGTTAGACCAGCAAATTTCCGAAAAACGGAAATTATGCTGGGCCCCGCAGAGCCTGTGAAGACGGGCCATCCAAGTATCCAAGTAAGTTTCAAGTTCACATCACTCGGTGACTAGAGCGATTACATATGCATACATGCATGCATATACATACGTATTATGAATATGCTGTACTATTACTAAAACTGAAAGGGAGAAATTTTATCCACATTTTACAAGATTCTGCTAAAAGATTTAGATTTCATGAAGCTTTTGCATACGTGATGATGCTAACTTTTCATGGTTTAGACCATTGAAATTGCTAGGAACTCACGTAGTGTATTGGGTTAGTGTTGGATGAACGGTCGAATCGTACTCTCAGTACTCCTGACGAGTAGATCCGCATGCATTGACGATAGCGGTAGATGGAAAGAGAATTGACAAACATGATCAGAATAGCAGGCACAAGAGTGCAGATGGCAGTGTCGAGTAACGTGAACAGGAAATAGTGATCGGCCACCGGATACCTGTAGAATAACGGAATGAACGCATGCATTTCACCCTAATCAAAAGTACACTGTGTGCTACTGCCATCGGCCACGTGTAGCATCTTGTGATATAAGTGCCCTGCCTCACCAAGCATGCCATCCATCCAGTGTCGACAAATTGGTACTAGACTTGTCGGGCAGGATCAAAATAGTGGCATGTAATATCGGCAGACCACCACAAATCATTGCGCAGGTCATCTAATCTATTCATTTAATCAGCTCTACGATGCTTAATCAAGTCGAATGCGTGGCACATCCCTCGGGGATTCGCTAAGAGCTTTATCATCTATCCTTACCTACATTGAATATCGAGCGAAAATGGTAAAAGTTGCTCACCCAAACACCTGTGCCTTACTACTCAGACCGCAGAATAAGTCGCCTTTATATTCCTCGAGACCAGCAAACATGAACACCCAGCTGTAGAACACAATCGACGTCACAAGGGTGAAGACCGTCCAGTTTCGGGAGAACCTTTTTGTGCAGACCCATTTACGAAAACCTGAAATATCGCTCTTATTTCGATTCATTATTTAACGGCAACTGTTGTAAAACACTCGTTTTTGAGCAATGGCATAAGTGCAACAGAGAAAATTGTCATGAAATGAGCCTTTATTCATTCAATTACCCAAACAGCGAAAGCAAATCCCCACCTTCTGTCGTTCAAATAAGCACAGCCTTACCTGGTCGATATAGCACTATCATACGATCACATGATATCCACGAAATCATCCATACACATACGAAATCCGATAGATGAGCGAGAAATGTAAATAATTTGCAGCCGATCTCCGAATCCATGTAGATATGAAGCCGATACGCCGAATCCACCCATGACACCATCAACTGAACTGAGAGGAGTCATCATTGAGAAACGATTTTTTGGGAAGAAGAAATGAATTGACATATCCTTAATGAAGAAGATGTCATCATATCAGCTGATGGTTATGACTGTCAATGTTTTCGTGGGGAGAAAGGCAAATAGGAACAAATCCAGTCCTGAAGCTGGTCAAAACGAACGGAGGAAGGGGAAAATAAAGTGAATGAAAATCTGAGTTGATAGAATGACGTCATTATAATGGTCATGTAGCCTTTTGCCTTTTTCAAAGGGTTCTCAGTGGATTGAAAAAGTCCAAAAAACTCCACACTTCAAAGTTGCCACTACTTCAAGGGAACAAATTACGAATGTGCTTTGCTTTTTGGGTAGAATAGAAACCGTGGACTTATAAAACCACTGATTGACATTCCCATGTTCTTGCTAACTAATGAATCTAAGAAATGGTCTTACCGTAAACAAAAACACGCAACTGGATACAGATAATGTACATAAATAAACGTTTGACGTCAGACGTCGTAACCAAAAATTCGTACTGAAATTTAGAACAGATTGAATAAGCACTGACATCATCGCCACTTTTTCCAGTTGTTCTCATATTCGGGTCAAATTTAGAGAACCTAAGCGTCCCACACTTCAGCACTTAAGAGCAACGTTTTTGTGAGATTTTGAGAGCGAAGAGCATGTATTACATAGTGTTTAGAGGTTCGCTGCAACACGCGTGATCGTTCGTTCGAAGCCGTACAAAGGGCTAACCAATCCATTTATCCGTCAAGGAGCGGTAAATTGGTGCCGAAACTCTTCTGCACTGAGAGAAACACTGACTTGATATATCACTGCGTAATCCCAAGCTAACTTATAACCCAATGTGTAATCAGTCACCACACAATGCTACGCATGGACTAGAATGCATGGTTCATCCACGAGGGAGGGACCAACATCAAGTGCATTATTTTCAAAGCCGCTGAAGTAGAAGTTCCTTAAAACAAGAACTGTATTGAAGATGACACTACTAGATTATCTTGTTCTTGACGAGCTATGGAACTATTATGTCGTTCTTGATGAGCTATGGGTGTGACGAGTTTACTAGAATAAAAATTGTTCTGGAATGGCTAACTAGCAAATTCCGCTTTCTTGGAAAGTGTTTTTACAATTCGATAACACTTAGGCACAATTTGTCCAGTAATTCTGTTTTCAAACTGAATACACTCAAGGAATGATTTATGAGACGTTACTAAGTGGTTATTATAACTCTCAAGAAGAGAATTTCGTAAGAACTTCTTTGTCGTCGGTGAAGAGATACAACCATAACGTTGCTAAGATATTTGAAAAACTCGGGGCCGCAGGTGTATGCGGTGGGGAACGAACTCGCTATTACCTTTTCCGGCGCTAACGTGTTCACCACCATACCATGCGGGTCCTTCGTTTCGCCTGTCGATCAGCCAGTTGTATCGACGGGTGCCATTAGCAATCACCCGTCAACGAGATCGATCTGGAGAGCCCACATCGGCATTGAACCCAGTTAAGCTGAGGCCGGTAGTTGAAATCGCAATGTTTTGCTTTTTATTTCCTGCCTACTACAATTTTTACAGCAGGGTATTAAGCGAAATAGAACCACAATGTTGCTGAGATATTCGCAGAATTCCGGACAGTAGGTGTCTGCGTCTGATGGTGAATAGATATTTTATTCCAAGTGAAACTAAAATACAAATAAATACTGGTTTCATTTCTACAATATACGTAAATTTTTTTTAAGAAAAATAGTGTGCATGAATGTGGCAGTGGAAATACGAGAACTCAGAAATAACCAACGATTGCTATTTTCTCTACCATTCTAGCATTAGCACATTTCACGCATTAGTATAAAAGAATAGTGGATGAAATATGGGTGGATAGCACAGTGGTAGTGATGTCCGTTATTATAAGCATGGTACTAGTTCGGTTCCACTCCGGACCAGCCAAGCCTCTCATCCCTCCGGAGTCGGGAAATTGGTACCAGACTTATCTGGGGGAAAAATCGCTCTCTGCAATTGCTGGACGAGAATTCCACGACTAAGATGAAAAGAAAATCCTGAAGCATCAACCGAAGACACACGTAAAAGTTGGAGGATCCTCGTGAACAATGGATGCGAGGAGGTGAACCGAATGTTCTGCTCGAGTGCTGGGATCCGCACAGTAGGCGTGAAGACAGCTCATATAAAAATAAAACAAAAAAGCATAAAAGAATACAGGGATTATGTTCCCTTGCTAATCCTTTATTTCCTCATCTTCATTCTTTATGAGAAACGACGTGTGCAGTGCGATGGTTATAGGTGCGTTGGAAAACACACAGGATTATTAATTGATCCCTACACCCCCTGTTAACCAAGGAGGTATTTCCTTTAAGATAGGAAATTAGTACCAGACTTATTTGCATGGATAAAAATACTGAGTTTGCTGGTTGCTGGTAGACTGGTTTGCTCCCGTACGTCATTTTAAAGGGCAAGTGTGCGTTCATTTACGTCTAACGATGAATGATGGAGAATTCATGAAGCACCCCTAAGGGGTTGATAGACGTCAACGCATTGTTCTTCTACCAGAAACAAATCCATAGTGAACACAATCAGTGCGACTCGGAAGATGTTAGTGGGACCGAAACATCAATGAAGAACTCTTATCAGCCACTTAGGAGCTTGTCAATAAATCGTGTTATTTATTATTTATAGATGTGATCAATGATTCTCTATTATTATTATTATTCATTAATATTATTATAAGCACGTCTCATTTCTAAGCTTAAATGTATGCAGAGATAATCCATCCTCACAAAACTTGCTAGCCTTAAGTTAATGTTTTGCTATTGAACAGACACCGGGCTGTTTATAATAAGACTTGCTCAATATTGGCTGACGCGCCTTAAGTTCTGTTAGTTTCGCTATCCTCTACCTGTCATCCATAAAAAAGTTCGGTTTCGTGTATCGGTACAGGTGAAGCTTGACAGTCTGTGATCTGTCGAATTTCTTACTCATGAACACCTAGAATGCTGATGCATTGTTGGTTTCACCCAGTGAAAAGAGAAATACCGACAAAGTTATAGCGTTCTATTTCGTCGACTTATGCTGATGAAAGAGAAGCTTTCCTGCTTCTCACTAGGATTCCTTCTCGATAGCAAGGATTCCTGCGGTCGAGAATACACACGATCGAGAACGAATATCCTGGCAATAATTTTTCATGACGTCAAAAAGCCATACCCTCGAGCTCGTTTACCACAATTCTCCCAGTGCTTACAAAAGTTCATTAGTCATATTGAGGTTAATGCCATTTTTGAAAGCTTCTGGGACGGACATTCTTCGTCAATAACGAATTTTAGCAGAATTCGTGTTTTGATGTCTCTCATATGTCCTTATTCCTACATATTGACAACAGCGACACAGTTCGATTACGCTGTTCATAAAAAGTTGTTGTTCAAAGGTGACTAATATTCCACAGGTAGGAGTGGTAGGAGGAAGGGAGAGGAGAGAGTGGGTAGCGTTCACTGTTGATCGACGATCCCATAGAGATGAGCCATGGGTTGGACTGTAATAAAGATCGCAGAGGTAAAGGTATATATATCTACCCTATACAACTTATGGTGGCTTACTGATGAATCAAGTCGATGTTTTTACTCTTCCAGACAAACATGAAAGCAGTTTTCCATTCCCGGAGAGACAAAGGGCATCATTTGCCTCACGACGCGGGATAGAACCAAAGACCACGTTTGTATTGCAGGCTATCCCTAACTGCTGCATCGTATGCGTTTTTATAATTCCATTATTACACTAATATTTAGTAAACTATTGACACAAGGGCGTAAATTGAGATAAAGCACACAAAAGCATCAAAGGGTGCGAACATTGCAAAAAGTATAGCCATAGTCTTAACTCTTTTATTTACTGCCTTTTTCTTCTTAATGGCAGGGTATGTTGTGAAATATAACTCGTATGAAGTGCTGAGATATTTGCAAAACTCCGGACCACAGATGTATGCAGTGGGGAACGAACACGCGCTGTTGTCCTTACCGGGGAGCAGCGCACTTCACCACTACACCATCCGGGTCCTTCGCTTTGCATGTATCTCAGCTAGTTCTATCGATCTTTTTGCCATCAGCAATCACCCGTCCTCAGCTTAACTGGGTTCAATGCCGATATTGGCTCCCCAGATCAATCCCGTTGACGGGTGATTGCTGATGGCAAAAAGATCGATAGAACTAGCTGAGATACATGCAAAGCGAAAGACCCGGATGGTGTAGTGGTGAAGTGCGCTGCTCCCCGGCAAGGACAACAGCGCGTGTTCGTTCCCCACTGCATACACCTGTGGTCCGGAGTTTTGCAAATATCTCAGCACTTCATACGAGTAATAACCATAGTGTTGTTGAGATATTTGCAAAAAACTCCGGACCGCAGGTGTCTGCGGTGGAAACTGAACACGTTACTACCCTTTTCGGGAGCTAACGCGTTCACCACCACACCATGCAAGTCTTTGTTGGGCCTGTCTCTTAGCCATGTTAATGACTTATAGGCGCTATCAATAATCAGCGTCAACGGGATTGATCTCGACGGCACAAATCGGCATAAACCCAGTTAACCTGAAGCTATAGCATTTATTTATACATATTTATTTACTTATGCATATATTTATTCATTTATGCCTATGTATATATTTATACCATAGCTTCTGATTAACTGGGTTCATGCCAACTTGTGCTCCCCAGACAAATCCCATTGACGCTGATTGCTGATAGCGCCATAGGCTAATAGCGCGGCTGTGAGACATGAGAAACTAAGGACTTGCATGGTGTGGTGGTGAACGCGTTAGCCCCGAAAAGGGTAGTAACGTGTTCAGTCTCCACCGCAGTCACCTGCGGTCCCAGTTTTGTAAATATCTCAGCAACATTATGGTTATATTTCACATAATACCCTGCCATTAAAAATAGTAGGCAGTAAGCAAAAAATTGACGACATTACAAAAAGTATTATTTGAAAATTTTGGCTAAGATTAGAAAGTTTGTCCTTGAATCGATTGTGTTGTCATTAGAAGTTCGTATGTTTCTCTGCGAATCCTCAGGTTTAGTGCTTTAGTGCCTTCCCTCCAACGTTATTGACAGTAATTCTTCGTATTTTTGTTGAGCAAACGCGAGGTGTTATTATTCTTTATTCACAAATGAGCTGACGTTTCGGCGGA
>UYYA01004986.1:0-47992 GCA_900624975.1 Angiostrongylus costaricensis
AACCTCGCGATTGCTGAACAAGAAAACGACACATTCATATTCCAATGCCGAGGTTAAGAGAAAGTCGATCTTGGGAACTTATACTGTAATATTTATTTAGACGCTTAAATGCTTATTATTTTTAGCAGGAAACTTAACCGCGCCCGACGGTTGACGTATAAGGCCGGAGTTTAAAAATCAATACTTCAGCGCTATTTTCAGGGCAATTTTGTCGCCCAAAAGAAAGAGAAGCGAAAAGCACGCGTGCTAGGAAAAGAAAGAGTACTATGAAGATAAATAGTTTTCAAGTTTAATCAGCAGATAATCGATTTCACAACTATTTCGTAGAAAGCAAGAATAAAAAGCGCTAAAGCGTTCGACGTTGATCTATCCTGAAAGGACACGCCATGCATTCGCCTCCATTCCTCCATTCACAGCGTCGTAAAGGTGACTATATACACATATAGCCTATACAATGAAATATGGTGGCTTACTGACGCATCAACTCAGTGTTTTTATCCTCCTAGACAATGGTACCAAGCGTAGAGTAATGGAAGGCTTGATGAGCTCTGAGCAATGGTCGAACCGAGGAATGGTCTATTGCGTATTTCAGGGCATGTCTAACCAGTGCGCTATACCCATCCATAAAGAGCAAGCAATCAATGGAATCCTCATTTTGTGACGCTTGCAAGAAATTTTAATTTAATACTTTTCTCCAATTATAATTAAACATTCCCTGCTATCATAACACCCCTTCGCTTGGTGAAATTTTACGGTTTCATTTCAGCGTAAGTATGGCCACGAATTCGACTCACACTAAGTCAAACGAAACCCTCCACTTAGCTGTTGTCAGAAGTTCGAAGAGCTCGAAAATCAGTAAGCCAAGAGGAAAACACAGTTTTGTTTAGTGGCTACCCACAAGGCGAACCTCATGGAACAGACTACTAGCGCACACCACTGGCCATGGCTGTGACGCTATCACGGTGTACTTAATAATGAGCATGTTGATGTACATGATGCTCAGTTTCCATTTTCATATCAGTTAGGACCCTGACGGATACATATAAATTCGACATTTTAAATCTGGTTCTTTTATTGCATAGGAAGATTCTTCGATGGTCATTCATCATCAAGTCTTGTAGCGTGCGCACAGTCGTTTCTGCAGCTCGTTCGCTCTCTTCATGTACTTTTCTTATCGTCAATATTGGTTTACTTTGTAATCTGGACATTATTTGATATCTTGGAATTTGTTCTAATGCATTTCTCAATGTGGTCATAAAAATAGTACATAAGACCAGATCAGCAGTTTAGTTTCATGATGTCTCAGGTATATCCAACGATCAACGAACGAGTTTCTTTGATGTTCCATTCTCATTTCCCTGGAGCTGAGAATCCTACTTCGCAGTGCTGCACAAATACCTCACTTCCCTTATAACTTTCGCTTATTAAATCCTTAGTAGTGCTGGAAGCCTTAGAATTCTACTATTTTCTAACTCTCATCCAATCCGATGACAAGCATGCACATCCAAAGAATCTCACTTACGTTTTCGTAATGCAGATTCCAGACCATTATTCGTTAACTATTCGGGTACTTTTGAATCCTATGACGAATGACGACACGTGTAACGGAGCGGTTAGAGGTACCTTGCAATATACACATGGTCGCTGGTTCACGCGCCGGGGGCCCACTAAAACTTCTATCCCTTAGGGTAGGAAAATTGCTAGTAAACTTCTTAGATGGACAACAACACTGACTCAATACATCAGTCTGCAACCGTGAGTTATTTTATAGACCAGATTTGTATAAGATCACCTTTAACGGTATTTGATGAAGTCGAATGCATGCGCATTCCTCAGTGATTGATCAACACCGAGAGCTTTTAGCTTATCCAGCGAATGAGAAAAGGATAAGCACATAAAGAAGTTCAGCAATCAACAGAAAACGGCGGGCAACATCCAGGGAAAAGCTATAAAAAGTCGTCACTTCGACTTAACGATTCGTTATTTTTAAGACAGCATTACGAAAACTGCACTGAAATCTCTACACCACCTGAATGAAATTGAAGTTAGCCAAGCATAACAAAGAAGGAACATCTGTAAAACTGGTCAGGGCACCGCCCATTAGGACCGGATGAGGACAAAAGAGCGTTAGAGCATAAGCGTCTATGAATCAGAACGGGGAAACCTTCCTTCGTCCCTACAATGGGACCGAAGAAGATCATGAAAATGCAACGCTCTTTATGGCTCAGCTGGAAACCTTCAATCGGTCCCATTTCCTCTTTGATACTGAGATAGTGAACTGATACATTCCCTATCTCAATGCTTTCCTTCATTAGCACTACAAAGAAAGAACTTTAAAAGAATACCTACTTTCTATTGATTAGTTGCCTTTTTATTGCAATGAGGTTCGTTATAGCTTAAGCGGGCGGACAGCAAAGTGAATATCATCACTAGGTGCCTAGTCAAAGCCAACTGTGTCACAAGTTGAGCCAATTTTCATGCTTCAGTTTCTCTGCTGATAATAAAATTGAAAAGTGAAACAAACAGGTGCCTTTTTTATAACAAAGAACATAGTTAGGAACAAATTTCATCGTGGAACTAGAAGATTTTCGATCTTATCCAGCATTAACCAATTTTGAGGTTATCACTGTTGAGTCATCAATTCAGAGTAAAAGTATATATCAAACTATATAAAATAGAAAATCAATATACGCACATATCTAACTTTATCAAACTGAGAAAGTTATAAACGACATCTATACGATGGCTATATGGAGAGAATTATTCACGTTGAAGAAGAGGACGTAAATGCCTTTGATGAAGGTGAGTGACTCAGCACCTGACATACTGCAGTCCCATTCCGCCAAAGTTCGTCACTATGCACATACCATTCGCCGACGATGCGTCAACACACACACTTAGGCGATGGCGTATAAGGGTTGGTTGTGCTTGTTACGGTAAGACGTTTCATAAAATCGATAGTGAGCTTTCTGGATATGCAAACAGTACAGTATTTCGTTGTGCGCTCAGAAAGGAGAACTATAAAAAAAACACTTCTTTATCTCAATGTGAGCCTTGTCCAGCAATGTGGTTAGAAATTCCCTACACCACACACATGGGCTTCGTGCGAGCCACGTCTCGAGCTAAACAAGCCTCCTTCTCCAAAGGATCAGCAAACCATGCCAAACTTAACTAAGAGGATAAGAATACTACTTCTATATATGAAGAGACCCTAGCCAGACACTGTGTAAGTCAAATATGCATTCAGTTTCTAACATGATACAAAGAAATTGAATGCTTGGTGCATCACTAGAGGAATGATCAAAGCCGAATCCTCTTTTCTCATTTTTAACACGAATTTCTCAGGTTATAAACTGCCCCGTAACTCTTATTTCACATAATTGTTTGGCAACCTGGTAGAAAAAAGCAGTCCACAGCGCCAATGTTTTTACGATAGCACTTGAGCACTTTTAGGAAAAAGAGAGCGCAAAAGAAGCCCTGCAGTATGCAGCCACACCACACGCTACCAAGGAACCGCATTTTTGAAAACATCTTTGCTCCTTGTCCACTTTTTCCCCCTTGTAGTAAACTCGACTTATTGTAGTTACTCCTCATCATGCACCATCGATAAATCAAAGTCATTGATCTACACCTGTATGTTAGCTTAACTGTGCTGCTTGCTACCGCACCATTACGCACATGTAAAGGTTTGATTATCCAATGTTTAGGTTTTGGAAGCAGGTAGCGCAGTGGTGCTGATACCAATCAGCATGCACAAGGTCCTAGATCGCTCTAACTCCAGGCCGACCAATATTCCCACATATCAGCTGTATGGAAACTGGCGCTAGACTCTTCCATGATCACATCCGTCTCTCCAGTCCGCAAAAAATGCCTTCTGCCTCTGATGATGACTAGGGTAAGGGCTAACATGGTTATCCTAGAATCTTGTAGAAAATCAACTCTACCAGCATTCAGCGATGTTCATAAGGCAAACCAAAAATCCTTAAGCAGCAACCGAACCCAAATGCAAATCCGAAGACCTTCATGGAATACAGATGCTGGGAAACAAATCCAATTCAACAAGCACTGAGAACCACCTAATATATGATGTAAGACCGTGTAAAATAAGAAGTATAGAGAGGTTTAAGGTCCACGAGATGGAAAGCTACAAACACCTACGTGCCGGGATATTAAAACCTCTCATTTAAACCTAAGCCTTTACTATGGTAAACCAGAAAACACGTAGACCACCGAGATTAACACATTGCAACAGCACGCAATTTTCGGTGTCTAACGGATACGAAACGTCTAACATTTTGTCGATTGCGTGCTGCATTTAAATCAATGCGCATTGTTGCAAATATGTTAATGCCGAAAAACTTGGCAATTGATTAACTACTAGTGAATTAAACGCACTCGTCTTAATAAAATATAAAGAACAAAGTGTTCGGCGTTGATCAATCCCTGAGAGTCATGGACTTCACTAACCATCGTTGGGGTGACTGGATACGTATCTACCCTATACCATGACTAGCGGTGGCTAACTGATATAAAGAAGTCTACTACTCTTCCACACAGGTTTTCCCATACCAGAGGGATGGAAGGCTTGATCCCGGAAGGATAGGGGCTTAGGCTCGGGATTGAGGATCTAACCGAAGACTATGTGTGTTTAACTCTAATCACTGCGCTAAACGCGCACCTAGTGCGGACATGTTGAATTCTATGATGAAAATCAAACAAACAGCAATTTATGACGTTTAACTCTCACTTTTAGACTTAACACTTCTCGATGAGATTTCTTCTGGCCAGCTATTAATCCCCTAAACAACTTTACCCCTAATGATGCTGAGATATTTGCAAAACTCCGGGCCGTTTGTGTCTGCAGACCAGAATTTTGGTAATGTCTCAGCATCATCATGGTCAAATTTCACATAATATCCCGCCATTAACAAAGAATAGGCAGTAGATAAAAAATGACTACAACTTTATGACTGCTATGTAATACAATGGAGCATACTTAGCCCTAGAGGTTAGGCCGATGCCAGAATGATTCTGGTTCTTCGTTGCTAGTATTTGAGAGAAACCTAGTTACTTTATTACGAACCGTACTCGTGTTGATACTGATTTGACAAATAAAGCATAAGTTTAGAATTAGAATGTGGTGGTGTTCAGCAGCATCGAATTGTTGAACTGGCTGAGTCATAGGATGTTCTTCATACATGTGAACTATTCACAACAATCGAATAATCACAAAGAAATCGATCCTTCGTCAGTTGGAAGAACTTTTGAAAACGTTTACTGTAAGGAAGATTGCTTTTTAGATCATTGAAGATGATAAAATATCACTAATCAACGAGTGTGGTATCCACACTGGCGACTATTGAAACAAAATCTGAACAGCTCAAAAACAACGACTGGTAAATCGAAGTCATAGGTCAATAATTCACAAACAACGCTGAGCTGTACGGCGAATAGAAGATTTGTTTTGCTCAGCTCAGGGATTACTTGTTTGCACGCAGATGGTTTTGTAAAGAGACGTGAATGGGTGGTACTGTCGTGGACAAATCAGTAGACGACAATTCAGCGCCGGGGTTTCAATCGATATACCAGCTTAAACTTATCTTTTCCAGAAAAAACTTTCTCACCTCATGTTAACACTTTCTGACTTCTACTTATTGTGGAAAACGATCAAAATCGCGTACATTAAAGAGCCACCCAAAACTAAACGCTTTTTCTTCCCTTTTTAGAAAAACGACCTATGAAGTGCAAAGTGTTTTCCGGTAACTAACCTTTAACTCTTACACAGCGGCGTGACCTCTATAGGAGTCATAAGACATCGAAAAAATAATAGCCGCTTTGATGCTTCATCATATCTCAGCTCATAGTGAACTTTGTTGACAGCAATAGAAGCTATTAAAATCTGCAATTGCTTGTTTACAGGAAAGGAATGTCCTCATTCTACCGCTGCCTCTGATTTTCTGAAGTCTATGACGTACCTTTCCTCCACATCATCGTTTCGAGGCTTATCTTCCAAAATGAAAGCAATCGAGAAAACGACACTACGTCCAGCGTGATAGAATGATGTCTCCTAATGTTATTATTCATATTCATAGCTACCTTAAGCAAGCGCTGGAAGCCCTAAAAATCCCAAAATTCGTTTTCAGTTTTTTTTTGAAAATTCCTATTCTAAACATATACAGATCTGAAGGAACATTGCATAATAATTACTTACCTCCCTACTTGGATACTTGGATGGCCCGTTCTCAGTGACTTTACCGGCTCTAGCATAATTTCCATTTGTTCGGAGTTTTTCTGGTATAGCCATTGTGATTCCCTGGAGTTCCGAGGTCACCCTGGTCAAAGTCCGCCCCAGGTCGTCACCACTAAAGGCAGTCGCCGACTTTCATGGATCAGAAGGTGATTTGCCACCATGCGACAAGTTTCGCACCAGGACTGTGGTAGATCCTGAAATTGGTTTACTCTTAGCTAGGGTTCCTCGTATAAACGCCGGACCCATTCTCAGCTTGGGAGACCCTGGCGGCAGAGCGAATCCCCTTGTTGTACATTGCAACCCGACACCCGGGAACACGTACTGTCCGCGATGAGACGGCAAACCATTTGGAGGTGTATAATAGCTATATATACGGTTTAATTACCCAAGTTTGAGACACTTTAACTATGCGACCCATTTGATCTTCGTGACGTTTATTCGCTGACATAAACACCAACTCCGATTCCCATTTCTCATTTGCATGGTAGTGGATACTACATCCACTTCATTTGTAGCACGTTCGATAGAGATGGCCTATGGTATGTAGTGTTGAGCCATCTCCCTATGACAAATTTTATGCACATATCAGTCAGGATCTCATCTGGAATCAATATAGCAGTCTCGTTGAGCTTGCTTATGGACATTTGAGGCGGTAAGAACGTGAAATATAAATGACTACTTGTCAATTGATATTTCCTGTCAATTATATATACGATTAATGCGATCTCTTGTTTCTTGTATATACACGATTAAAGTGAAGTCTGTTCTACGAATCTAAAAGATTCGTATTTCCTGAAATACTGTTTTGATTGAAAAATTGTCGTCAGTTGTCGAAGGACTAGCGTCGTCGAGAAGGGGTTAACGTGGTGCCACGGTTTTAACTTTATTAAGCTTAGTAAAAGTGGTTGAATGGGTAATTGGTTCACATATAGTGACGTTAGGAGGCCTACAGATGTGTCAAGTCGATAGTTCTATCTTCACAGGCAGGTTTGATATGAATTTCCCAACGGATAGGAGGTTAAGATCGGGATGAGGTAACGAACTAATTGCCGGCCAAGTTTGTACTGCAAGGCATCTCTAAACGCTTAACGAGCTCCATTTTACAAACAAATATGTCATCTATATTTTCATTCTTCAGTAAGAGATCAATGGAAGTCTCCAGCCCAGCCCCAGTCTCCAGCCTACTTTTCGTATCTGCTTCTTCTTACCACTAGTTCATCCTTCATTTTTATCTCTGGTCTCCTTTACAATCAGTTGTAAATATTTCACAAAAATGTAAGTCTTCTGCAAATTAAACCAAGGGCTACTGAATAGCTAAGTATTGATGTCGATCGAAAAATCAGCGGTTTTGAGGATGCAACACTGTTCAGCTACTCATCCTGCTACCTTCATCTCCCTATTTGATTTGTGCACTCTTCGAAGGATACCAAAAAACGTTTCTGGTTTTCCTAAATGCCTTCGGTGTCCTCTTGTCCATTCTTAATGAACATTCTGCTGATGGTGATGTTGAATTCTTCCTTTCAAGCATGCGAAATCCAATTTTCAGCCCGTAATTGGCTGTTCGCTCTTTTGTAGTTGCTAGAATGTGTTACTACAATCGTTTCTGCAGCATAGTGGTTAGAGGCGATACACGTCGTCATTAGGTCGATTTCTTGACGTTTCTTTTTTTCACCTCACACAAGAGCTAAATACGTTGGTGGAACCCAGAAAGCAAGGTGTACGATGCGAACCACATAAAAATCGTAGCGCGTGACGTAAAAAATTAGGCGTCACGGCGAATGTCTCAAAAAGGCTAGCAGCACACCCTCTACACGACTCGTACTCAGCCTGTAACGTTTTCCTCGGTCGATTAAATTGTGGAATCGTTATGAATCCGGAGCAGTCCCATTTGCGAAGGATCAAACTTCTTGTCGATTCACAACGGCGTGAGACTGTTGTGGTTAAAAGACGAGAACGATTTAGCACGAGCAACACAAACGGCCACATTCGTGACTAGGAGTTCCAAGATAAAAAGTGTAAACTAAAGAATTGCTAAGACCATCATGTTACGTGAGGAGAGGTGACCTCAACGCGTGTATAACAACCACAACCATAGAAAAGTATGACTCACCTACTTCACTGTTTTTTAGCTTTCATCTACTGCCTATTTTTTCTTATCACGGAGGGTATTACGTGGAATAGAACCACAACGATGCTAAGATACAAGTAAAACTCGGAACCTCAGGTGGACTTCGAACACAAGATTACCACTTCCGGAGCTCACACGCCATCCACTACACCAACCGAGGTCAGCGTTTTGACTTTCCATTAGCTAGTTTTTTTTTCACTTTAACGGTGCCATCACAACCCCATGTCATGAAGAATGACCTGGGAACATAAATGATCATTGAAACCAGTTAAGCTAACGCTGCACACGAAGCAATTTTTCTGGCGAGTTGGAAGGCCAACCGAGCTACTCAGTTTTGCTCATATAGCAGCATCCTTGTAGTTGTATTTCACCGTTATTAATTAACCCAACACCAGAACTTGCTGCAATTCTTGCGACTTTCGAAATTCGGAAGATTGGTTTTGTTACAGCGTTTCTTACTTATTACTTCAACCTGAAGCAGCGGCGAGAAAACGAGTAATTAAGGTGAGGACCAGTTGATTCCTAGAATTTCTAAAACTATTTGTTATTTATACGGCCGGTCTTCACGTCTACTGCGCGGATTCCAGAACTGCTCACATTCGATTCGTTTCCTCGCAGCCGTTTCAAAAGTAACAAGGGACATAAGAAGTCTCAAGATCGCTTTCCAGCGATAAAAGGGAGCGTTTTCACTCGCCTTGGAGTTATCCCACAAATTCAACACATTACAGTTGTAATGTACAGTAAAACCAATGGTATGAACACGTTATAAAACTGTCCATCTCAGACAACGCCCGATATAGCCCTATAATAAATACGAAAGTGAGAGCATGGACACAGTGGAAAAAGGCAACACTATAGCAGATTACTACAATTATCACAGTATGGACAAGAACAATGACAACGCCAAATATAGTTATGCAACAACAGAACAACCACTAAAATACCGGACACTATGAAAGACAAACCCCCTTAATATTCAACCGCGATCTTTAATGATAAAACAAAAATAAGAGCAGACAATCTTTACAAAATCAATGATGAATTTGGAACATTAAGTGAACGCAACTCTTCAATGGCAACAGCAAGCAATTCAGCGTTTCCAGAAAAATAAGCCGCCAATGCTGTCTGAAGCCTTTCAAGTTGTTTTGCCATCACTTTTATGCGATTCTCCTCCAGTAACCGAAGTTTTACCTGAGACAATTTAATTACGCTATGGATTGACAGAAAAGACAGCTAATAGCTACAAAACAGGTTTATAAAAAAGACTTTAACCCACTCGAACGTCATCTTTCAACCTTTCGTATTTATCCCGTTGCACACTCGCTTTCTCATTAGCTACATGTATAGCAGTCGGGCTAGCAGTTGCTTGACTATGTAAAGCTTCCAACTCATGACGACACACATCGAACTCAATCCGGGCCTGAACCATTAATACAGGTACAGTATAATAATATTAACAATAAACGGCTCGATCTAGATAGATAGCAGTTATCATCCATACGTGGTAACATCGAAAAAATATGGAATTTCAAACATCTAACAATTCATCTATGTAAATTAAAAAAGCATTCGCTACAAAGGCCAAGGATGCTCAGACGTTTCTTAAGCTCTATGTCGACAAAAAACCTTCGAGTAACCATTTAATAACGGAAAAATTCTAAAGAAACACTAGCCCTTCATTACTAAGAACAATGAGGTTCTCTTCGTTTTCCTTAAACTACCACGCGTTAATATTTAACTCCTGAGTGATGTACATATGCGCTTATCTTGTTCTTATTCTATGAAGTAATCTCCGTAGAAAAACACACGTTTCTAACTTCATATGAAAAGTTACAATTGATAGAAGCTAAAGTTTGGAATCTGGAGAAAGAAAGGAATATGAGGACAGAAGGATATAACCTAGGAAAAGCAAAAGTATAATGATGTACTTGGAGTGATACCTATGCTAAAGCATAAGTCCAGCACTCACGGCATGTCAACACTTCTCTCTTCCATAAACTTTGCTGTGCTAATAGTGACACTGTGCCACCATGAAGGTGAACAGATCTCTGATAATGGACAATGGTCTGGTGTTGTAAGAACTACATTAAGTATTTTGCGAAGAACTCTTTTTTTACATACGACCCGCCTTTCATATTTACCGTGCAGATCATACGGAAAACAAAAATCAATAAATCAACCACCGCTGTAGGAAGATCACTGTCGTCAAATGCTCCTCACTGATTGATGCAGCTAATGAGCAGAAATTGGATGCGTTCTACTATCAACTGGAGAAAGTTATCCGGAATGGTAAATTGTACTAAAAATTTGTTTCCAGAAACTTCAACGCCAGCGTAGGAAAGGCCGACGAGAGCGAACAAAGGATTGGGGAATTCGGATTAGGAGAAAGGCAGCATGTTTATCTATGGAAACTCGTTTTCGTGAAAGACGGAAAGCCACTGCTGGACTAGAGAGTCTTCTAAGGACACGACTCGTGAGGAGAGCGACCATATTCTGACAAACAGATGGTGTCTACATGATACATCGATCGTCCGATAATTCTGTGCTCGGTACAATCACCACCCTCTTTGCGTGAACATTAGATTTGGCCGTAAGCTGGAAAAGGATTCATACCATCGACCACGAGAAAAAAGTCAGGCTGTATGTGACGAAGGCATTTTGAACGAGATTCTATTCAAACGTTACTGGCAGATTAAAAAGAACCCGACCGAAAACCTGCTTGTCGAAGGGCTAAAAAGTTATGACGAATTCGCCTCAGTTCCTCAGCCAAAAAGATCGAATCGCATCTCCATTACCATTAAGAAGTTGTTTGAGAATAAAAGGAAACTGAAGTTTGATCATACCGTAACGCGTTTAACACGGTTAGTGATAAGTGCCGGATGCAGAACTTTACGAAGTTTACATAAGTATAAACAGAAGAAACTGTAAGAAGTAGTACAAAAAAAGAACTAGTCTGAAAAAGTGCTATCGGAACTTGTGCGAATATAATCTTCCATTTGATGATCAAAGATGGGACCGCTAAAACTTCCCGCTATGATATGGATTAGTAACACAAAAGTTGCACACCAACCTTTTCCGCTCCACAATCCCGTTGCAGACCCTAAAATACCCGCTGAAAAAAAACAACCTGGAATTCTTTTCTCCGAGATTCGAGGTGGGATAGAGAGCATGAAGAAATGCTCGGCTCCAGAACTCGATAATTTCACTGCCATCTTTCTTAGAGCTGGAATCTACACCTTAAATGCATTTCTCGCAAGCCATATGACATTCTACGTTAGAAAGGACAAAATCCCAGATCACTGGTGGACGTGGAGCACGGTCATTCTGCCCAAGAAAGGTGACCAAAAAAGTCTTCGTAACTATGGCCTGATGTCTTTGTTGAATGTACTGCATACTGGATGAGGCCTAACCAGTTGAGCAACCAGGAGTTCGACAGGGAGTTTGCTGCACGGACCACATCCAAACTATGTTTATGGTTACCGAAGTTTATGCGAAATACCATCATATCTTAGTCCTGACTTTTGTCGACGATGAAAAAACGTTTGACAGTGTCAAAATGAATGCAGCTCCCGTCGGGCAGAGGATGGACCCTAAGAACTCTATCTGTTATTGGAACTGTACTACGAAAATACCTTTTCCATCGACAACGTATCATACCAACAGGAAAAGGAGTTTAACAAGGTGACACAAAATCGCCAAAGCTGTTTAGTCCCGCACTGCACTGAACATTGAAGTCACTCAATTGGAATGAGTGTAGCACACGTAGTGATGGGAAATTGCTATCAAATCTTCCCAAGAAATACCAACGAAGCAGGGACGATGATCAATGAGCTCAACGAGGCGAGAAAAACGAATATGCGCAATGATGCGCATAAAACGGGAGAAGACCTAGTTCATGAAAAACCCATGGTGCGAAGGCAATCAGATCAAACTAAATGGTTCTCTTATTGCAGAGATCACCTCGTACGTATAACTCTGGGCGTTCAATGCAATGAACATAGGCAACAACATGAGGAAGCAATTATATAGAAGAACAAGAGCAGCATGGAAAGCATTCGGGCCTCCCAATGAAGCCACCGACAACCAAAGCATCCGAGCATCCACGCTCACCTTTTCGATTCAACACTCCTTCCAGCGCTCTGTTACGCTGCAGAGACAGACAAACATAGGTTGATACTTCAACCACGACGAGTATACTATGCACTATTCCTACATCGCTTGAACACCGTCTTCTGAAGTACAACAAGCACACGCAACACCTAGCCGGAACACGGATCTCTAGTCTTCGAAACATAGAATACCATACACATAGGATAGCCTAGGATACCTAGGACTTCGGAAGCCAGGAGAATATACATTAATAGCGATACATATGGGCCCGTTATATAATAAGAAGAATAGATGACATATCGACGAAAATAACAGTGGGGTGAACTCCAACAAAATGCAAGCGTCTTCTTGGAAGATCAACGAAGTGATGAGCGGACGTGTTCGTAACTAAAGTCAAACAGCTGTACTCGTAGCTACAGCTGTCTTACAAAACACGGTATAATACTTGCACCCACTACCATGCTTGAATCAAACCACCCCCATGACGACGATTGCGGGGCAAAGAACCTAGTGGAGAATGTAGTAGAGTCCACACAATTTGTGAAGACTGGCCGTCCAAGTAAGTAAGTGTATTTTACTCGTTTCAAAAATGGGAAAATACATCCAAGAGCATGAAGATAGAAGATATGCAAAGAAAAGATCCTTCAAAAAAAAATACAAGTACGTAAAAATATTTGAAGAGGACGGAAAACGGGGCGGAAAGCGCAGAGAAGCGTCGTGCAAATCTTTGTGGGAAGTGGGAAAAGGATACTAGGCGTTGAACTTAAAAGACGTTGCGCATAACAAAAAATAAAGCGTAGCTTCAGGCTTGCCAAACAAAATGAACCTTAGACACTAAACGTTGAATTTTCAATATTGATTTAACACTCATGAGCTTGTCATGTATGCGAAGTCAAGTTCACTATTCATGGTACCATTGAATATCACCTACCGCTTCTGTTGCATAAATTGTTTCCAATGTGTCTACTATGGTTTTGCTATAGAGCGTTTCCATAGCTGACTGAAAATAACGAAGACAGTTATCCAGAGCTGCAGCATGATTAGCAATACGTAGCATTGATTCGGAGGTTGTTGTGCATTGTGACTAAAAAACAGGGAATATTTAAATGGTCCTTGGCCTGTTGGTCTATATTTAAGTGGCCTTTTAATCATTTGATCTAGTCCTTGGAAAGTGGACGACATTCGTGATGGCGTAAAGTGCACATTTATTTTTGTATGCAAGACTATCGGTCGTACTTCGAATTCAACAGCTTTTTTCAAGAACATAGAGTGACACGGCAGTTGACAGTTGTATTCGATGTGAGAAATCTTCATAAACGAATCAAAGACTCGTCGAGAAGCAAAAAATGCCTTGAATAATGTACCATGCCCTAGCTCTTTTGTCAATTCCACAGTAACAATCAGCTGTGATAAAGACATATTTCTTCAAGAAAGTATAAAGGGAATTGTAGTCAACAAGCGGGCACATCTTGCAGGAAAATAGCAACCACCAAACAGATATCAGAGGCAGGTGAAAGATCAGAGGATGCAAATGCCAACACTGAACCGCTGCATATGACACGTTCTTCGGATCACATAATGCATTACTCATGACTTAATGACTAAGAATAAAAAGAAAAAGAAGGTATTAATGTTAGACAACACCGACCATCTATCAGAATGTCATCAAAAGACCAATGTGGTGACCGAGCATCCTATCATCCATCAGTTTATCCTACGTGCACTTTCCTGCGCTTAACCATAACCGATGCGGTCTAGGGAACATGCTCTTTCGAATACCCACAAAAGATCCAAAGCAAGTGACTGCATCCACAATTCGAAAAATTCTGACAAGTGAGAAAAAGAGATCTCTCAACGGTTTACCCCATCATCGTGGCTGGGAGGTGTTCCTGGGTGTCGTGATGCGATGTACAGCGGGAGAATTCATCCCCCTGTCAGAGTCACCCAAACTGAGGAGTCCGGCGTTTCTATCAGGAAGCCTAGGTAAGAGTAAACCAATACTAGGAACCACCACCGTCCTGGTATCAAAGTCGCATGGTGGCAAATCTCCTTCCGATCCACAAGGGCTGCGACTGCCTGTACTGGTGAGGACCTAGGGCAGACTTTGACCAGGCTGACCTCGGGATTCCAGAGAATCACAATGACCTAACCAGCAAATCTCCCAAAAATGGAGATTGTGCTGGGGTCCACACAACCAGTGAAAACGGGCCATTCAAGTATTCAAGTAAGAGAAATATTTTAAAAAAGAACCCTTTTGATATATTACACTAAACAAAACGAATGCTTAATAATGCTTTTTGTTTTGGAAAGCAGGAAAGTGTTAATAGAGCGTTATTAGTGTTAAAGAGCCAAGCTGCGTATTGAAGAGCATGTAGAAAGATAGAGAACGTGGAAAGAACACCAAGCAATATGAAAAACCTCCATTTTTTCCACTCCACCCTTGCATTATTTCTTCCCTTCTAAAATACGCCAGGAAAATTTTAACATTTTGTAAGAGAGCAAAAGTGTTAGCGATGAGTGTTATTCTCTCCAATCAAGTGAACGAAACTTAAGAGTTACGACGTATGGTTGCTGTTGGGTGACGATATTATCAAGATAGACTAACGTATAGTATAAAACAAGACCAAACATTTATTGTTTCCTTGGTGAGCAGACAAAATGTGGTTGCGCAATGTTTATTTCAAGACAGATGACGTTGGGGCTGATTTCACGTTCTTCAAAGTTAATAGCACGCCGGTCCTGAGAATTACTAGGAGAACAAGCGTTGAAGCAAGCAATCCAACTATAAAAGAAACCTACCGAATGTTCCATACAGAGGTGGACTAGTCTTCTTTACAAGAACCTTTAACATCAATGGAAAAAATGACCACGCAACTTAAACACGTAGTGATGCCATTTTTCTTTCATGGGTGACACTCAATGATAAATATGGTATAGACGAATGCTCTACGTAATTTGATCTGCCTACCTTAATGGCAACTTCTTTAACTGAAAGATGTTGAAGGCTCTCAGCAAGGTTCTTCTCCGCTTGACTCAGTTGAGTCAAGATCTTGGTAAATTCGCGTGCGGCAGAAACCAAGCTACCGTACCTTTGAAGCACGAGGTTAAAGGGTACAAGGGTTTTAATAGGATAGATTGATCTCACCTTTTGTGCAGTTCCTTGAGGTCTTCACATTCCCTTTCAAACACTTCATCGACGGTCTTATCTGTCTAAAAAGTCTTGTACGACGACACATTTTACATGAATGAATGCATGTTATATCACAATATTACCTTTCCCATGTGTTCTAAAAGCTGTTGTCTTGAATTTTTAAATGTTCCAATGGTCCATTTCTTTAAAGATTCCACTTTGGCAGCAACATCGACGCTAAAAAGTTGGGATTAGGATACGAATTCAAAGATGATCAACAGTTAAAAGAAGGTATACTGCTACCGAACAATCAAAACACAGGTATTACATGCTTTGTGATAGATGCTAGACGAGTACTTCTCCCGCATTGGTACTTGTGATAGAACTAGTATAGATGACAGTAAAAGAGCCACAGAACTCTCACTATTAAAACAACTGCAACAACTATTTCGGCCTAACGCTAAAACAACAAACATGCTGCTGTATCTTAAAAAGTCTAGCACAAATATATGTACCGAAATACGAAAGTACAATTCAGCAAACGAGTAAACGAACTTTCCAACCGCTTCAGCCATTTTGGGAATGTTAGGGAAACGGCTCGTGATATCCGACCGGTTGTCATTAATCGGAACATTTGTGCCTTAAAAAAATCAAGAGTATAGTACATAGCAAAATCTTTAGTCTGGTGCTCTGATAACACAACAAAAATTGACGATAATCTAATTCACACACTCTTGGAATCAACCCACTACTTAGTTCACTAACACATAGAAGTAGTGTAGCATTAGCCGCCTGCAGTACACGCGACTGCACCTAATTTTCAGTCATTAGATGCTGGGGCGCGTGTAGTGCAGTGATCGACGGCGCCCTGCAAGGCCCATGGGGTCGGTCCCCGCACCCGTGGCTCACCAAGCCCTCCATCCTTCCGGGGTTGGAAAATTGCTAGCAGACTTGTCTGGGAGGATAGCAGCACTGGTGCGACACATCGGTAGGCCACCACGACTCATTGTGTAGACCGTATATGCATTCAGTTACCTCCAAACGATGCTTAATTAAGTCGAACGCATGGCGTGTTCCTCAGGGGTTGGTCAACGCCGAGAGCTTTATCTTTTACCCTTATCGATATCTTAGTTTTTTAACAATAAACAATAATTTTTCAACCTGGCCATTTGGGGGATTGTGAACATGACAGAGTTGTGGAAGAAACTGCTCTGCCATTCCATGAGTATGAGTGGCGTTTATGCTACTATTTACTACGGTATTACTATGGTCCATCCCGCAAAAATGTTAAAGTTCGCACTTGGAAAGGTCTTAAAGCTTATTCAGAGTCTATTTTGGTATTTTAATGTCCACCCATTCCATGTAATAACCACAAAGATTAAAATGAAATAAGAGCTAATTATTAGTAAAATTATCGGTCAAATTCTTTTCATTCTTCTTCGAAAGGTTTTTTTTCTACAAATCATTGTGTACAGAATGGTTTTTCTGGTCCAATCCTACTCACATCCATTTGCTTTCCACCAGTTATGGAATGGATATACAAAGGTGGAAAAGAAGTTCTGTAACCTACTGGATCGAAAATGGTCATTATACATCCAAATCGTCCTTCATATATTAAGTCCGAATTCAAAAAACACAAACAAATTCACGCCTACGTCAAATCTGAATCCTTCACTTTCTGTTTAGAAAAGAAAACTAACATATGTGACCGGAACGACAGCTTACTATACTAAAACAAAACTCCCTACCGAAAATCTAAATAGGCCTATGAACCTTAACTAGGGACCTCTGTACATGTCTACGCATGCCACAACAATGGTCGATGATATGAGAGCTAAAATTTCGCAGAACTAGCACTTTACTCCGACTGGTTACCATGTAGATGATTGTTTTTTTTGTCCCTACAGGGAAACGGGATACGTAGTGGTTAGCAATGTCGTGCATTACACGTTAAAACGCTTGTTCTACCCCACTTTGGAACATCCAAGCCTCTCATTCCTGCCCAAGAGACAAAGGATAGAGCTCTGTGTTGATCAATCCATGACAGATGCGCCATGCGTTCGACTTCAACAAGCATCGTTGGAAGTAATTGAATGTATATCTGGCCTTTATAACAATCCTCGATAGTCTACCGATGTACTAAGTCAGTGCTGCTGCACTCCCAGACGCCCCTGGTACAAATTCGCCGACCCCGCGAAGATGGAAGGGTTAGTGAGCCTTGAGCGCGGGAATCGATCTCATGTGCATTGCAGGGCGCCTCCGAGCACTCATCCGCACGCGTCGTTTTTCTATTTAATCCTATTTTATATCCTCTTGCGTCTAGTTTACACTCGTGTAAGAGATAGCTACTAAGAGATCTAACAAAAACGAATAAAAGAAATATCTCCTTATGTGAAAACAATGAAAATAGAACTCATGAATACTTACGTGAAGACATCACATCAACATCACATCGAACAGCAGCTGAGGGTTGAAACATTGACTGATCACCTTCAGACATCATCTAGTAAAACAACAGAAGTAAGATGGACACTATAAATGCATACTGATCATCTAGCAACGTTTTTTGTTGCAGAAAACTCAAACTGAGTTAACACAGACCAAATTTTACACATGAAAACAAAAAAAACAAATGAAAGAAAGATTGGAACCAAATCCATCATGGAAGAAAACATCACCTCAAACCTCTAATATAAACTTTTTAATAAATATATGAATATCAACAAAGAATGTGTACAATATGCCAGTAATACAAACAAAATCGAAACGTAAACTCGCTTAGAACTTCCAACTGCATTGGTATTTGAACATCGAATGGGACCATATTCGCTTTGAAAAGACTACTAAAGAGGGATTCATCCATTAAATACCTTACACACGTTCCACCGTACTTCTGACGTTTCAGTGGCACGTACTGGGATGGATGCAAAATAATTACATAGAAGATTTTCAAATGGCATTACGTTCAAACAAAAATGCTTCGACTAGTAACAAAAAGAACAACGAAGATCTCCCTATTAACCTCAAGAAATCCTACACTTTCCACCCTGGTGCTCACTTATGTTCCCTCTCGCAAGCTCGATCTGATGAAGCATCTTATCAAAAATCTGTTGCACTGCCTGAAAAAGAGAAACAGCATCCATGTGAAAACACAAAACACTACGTCGAAAAGAAAAAGCTACAGTGTTGTCTTTAGCTGATGTTTCAATGAAGGCTGCCCTCCACTTTTGAGCCAGTTTCGAACCGTCTTCTTTCGTAACCATTCGTGACGAGTGTTGTAAGTCAACTTTGTTTCCTACAATGACGATCGGCACTCTGAAACCAGCTTCTCTTCTATACGGACAAATAGAAGCAGAAAGTTGAGGACGAATGATGTCAAAACTTACTTGTTATCTCCAATAGTTTCCATAATTTTGTCGTGAATAATTTGAATGATTTCAAATCTGAAATGGTCCTTCCTCGTGGAGTTAAAAAATGTCAACCACAAATGCTACAGTAGGGAAAATACTAACGATTTCTTATCGTCTATGGCATAAACCAATATGAAGCCATCGATATCAACTGAACAACTTCGAGGGAATATTGAGTACTCTTGCTGCCCTGCAGTGTCTAAAGAAAACAGGAATTCCAAACTATTATGCACAATCTAAAAAATCTCTCTCCTGGTCAACAAAATGAGCAAGTACATGAAAAATTTGTATAGACAAAGAACACGAGATAATTTAACTTTTACTTGTTGTCTATTCTTTTTCCATGGTACGGTATGATGTGCGATGTGTAATACAAAGGGTAATAGCGAGTTCGATTCCCATCGCAGACACCTGCGGTCCGTAGATTTGCAAATATCTCAACATAATTGTGACTAACATGAGATAGATGGTATTGGAAAAACTTCCGAAAAGATAGACATATAAAGTAACGGTTCATTAAACCACAAAGGAATGACTTGCATAAAAAAGTAACTAACTATCTCGACATAATCTTAACCGTTTTATTTACTGCCTACTATTTTTAATCGCAGGGTATAATGCGAAATATAACTTCAACGATGCTGAGATATTTGCAAAACTCCAGACCACAGGTGTTTGCGGCGGGGAACGAACGCGCTATTGTCTTTTTCGGGGAGTAACGCGTTCACCACCACACTATGCGGGTCCTTTGTTTCGCCTGTCTCTCAGCTAGTTCTATCGATCTCTGCCGTCAGCAATCACCCGTCAGTCAGCGGGATTGATCTGGGGAGCCCAAATCAGCAATGAACCCAGTTAAGCTGAGGCTTTAGTTATAATCACAATCACCGGATGGTGCAGACACCTGGGGTCCGGAGCTTTACAAATATCTTAGCATCGTTGAAGTTATATTTCGCATTATGCCCTGCCATTGAAATAGTAGGCAGTAAATAAAACGGTTAAAATTGTGATTATAACTAAACCCTCAGCTTAACTGGGTTCATTGTCGATTTGGGCTCTCCAGATCAATCCCGATGACGGGTGATTGCTGACTGCAGAGATCGATAGAACTAGCTGAGAGACAGGCAAAACGAAGAGCCAGCATGGTATGTTGGTGAGCGCGTTACTCCTCGGAAGGAACAATAACGCGTTCGTTCTCCACCGCAGACTCCTGCGGTCCGGAGTTTTGCAAATATCTCAGCATCGTTGTTATATCTCGATATATTTCCATCAAGGATTCTTCTTCATTTAAAGTTCATCTAATTTTTTCATACTATGTGAAGTACAACCACAATAATGCTGAAATATCTGCAAAGATCCGGACCGCAGGTGTTTGCGGTGGGGATCGAACCAGCTATTACCTCTTCCAAGCGTTACTGATCTTTAATCCATGAATCTAATGATGCTGTTAGCATATCTATAACAGGCAATTCTTCATCATGCGCTTCTTGTTTAACGATACTGACCGTCTCCTCCTTCTATACAGGAAAAAATGAAGTCCCACTGATTAACTTATATATAGTAGCTTGCTAAACCATCAAGATAGGATCCTAATAAGAAGCACAAAACCAGCCTAGCTCTAAAACACACGAGACGCATCCCTGCATCTTACTGTCCAAGTCCCGACCAGAAGAAGCGATGACGATTAAAGTGAAATGCTTCTGAGGCTTATATAAAAACTGACATAGTAAATTCCGGGGTTACATGGTCTTTGTGAAAAGTCAGAGAGACTTAGAGAAGGTCCATACAATATTCATCAGAAAAACGTGGAATAAAGCCAGAAACCCCAGAAAACCAAAGACTGAAGGACCACCTGTAATCCTCAGATTGTAATCCCGTCCAAACCATCGATAGGGTTTATTATGTAAGTCCTCTATAGTGGTATCGTAAGCATCCGGGAAATGCCCTTGTACAAATCGCAATGTGATTGAAGACTTTCCTAAATAGCATACTTCAAAATACACCCATCGAATAGAATCAGACCTACTCACCAACGCAGGGATAACCCATCAAAGCGATCTTCCGTGTTATCATATTCTTGCTGGAGGCAGTGGTCATTAAGCTAAAGAAACACTTTAAAATCCGATATCCTTGGATTCTAAGCAAGAATGACGAGGAACGGGATCCTAAGGGACGAATCCGTCCGATTAATCGGTTAAACAAAGCTTAAGACACCTAGGGACCTTAAATGTCATCCTACGAGACGTTATGAGAGAGTGTGAAGATGGTCCACACTTTCTGACCGGTACATTACGAAGGTATAAGAATGTTGGCAGAACGCCACCACGCGCCATCACTACCGTATCGGCAAGATACGGTCACCTGCATATCTAAAAAGTGATCGATTTTTGAATGAATATAGAATTGACTGCAAACGCCGGTTGCTTTTTCGTCGTTGGAGTTAGGATCGTGGTCGTAGTTGTTTTACTACTAACGTTGTCCATCTCTCTAGTAAACTACGCATTCTCTATGTTCCTTAACGATAAGGACGTCCTGGACTAAGTTGTTAAAATGGCGTGGTGTAGGTCGTAGTTGTTTTGCTGCTAACCCTATCCATTACTCCAGTGAAGTGTGAACTTCCTAAGTTCCTTAATGATAAGGACGTCTTAGAGCGTGAGTTGTTAAGGTACTTTAGTATTCCTTAGCATTGGGTTCTGAGCACCCATGGAGTTTATATTTACGTTAGATGCCTTGGTTAACGATTGGTTAGTTAAATATGCAAAATTGATATGAAATTAATGTTAATAGGAGGTTAAAGGCATGTTCTTAAAATATTGAAGTTGTTAAAGTATAAGTTATAGAGGTCTATAGTAGTATAAACAACTTCCCTAATGGTAAAGATGTTTTACTCCAAGTTGTTAAGGTAGGTTAGGGTTATTTGGCATTGTCTTCTCAGCACTCATGCAGTTTGCATTCGCGTTAGACCAGTTAGTTAAGGTACAAATTCAATGTAAAGTTGTAAAGTTAGTACGAAGTAACTGTGTATTACAAGGCATTAATTTAATAAATGTTAAGGTGAATGTTTTTCGACCTAGGCAATACTTAGACTGTCCACCATCCTAAGATTATTTAGCCAGCTATTGATTATGATGCCTTTGACTTGGATATACTAGAGATCTCTGTTTGTCGATGTTTTGCTTATCTTTTGTCATTTTTACGGTCGCTAGAGAGTTCTGTCAGGAAAGGTTTTCATTTTATAGGGTCTTCTCTACCATGGGTGGGGATGAGAAGAAAGTACTGGCAGTTCAGAAGAAGAAAAAACGAAAGAACAATAAGAAGAAGGTTAGTCGAGTGTGTTTCACTATGTGGAACGTCTCCTTTGAGTTATACTTGTTACGTGAGTATTAAAGTTTGTTGGAGTTGTTTGGTGGGTACTTCATTGTTTGATAGTGGTGTATTTTCTCTTCATTCTTATCCTTGTTTTTTTCGTTCACTCGTCTTATCGGCGTTTATGGAAGGACATCTTCCCGGGGTGTTTCGGAAACTTAAGGAAACTGCTGTGATATTTGATAACTTTGAGGAAATTGTAAATCTTATTGCCTACATACACTACTTCCAAGTGGGTTTTGTAAGGTATGAAATCACAGGCTTTCTTGTTTTTAACCCATCACTCCACGAAGCATCCTCCGGTAATAATCATGCTGACTCGGGGCAACTTTTTCCCTGAAATTCTGTTGGCTACGCAGTTCTTTTTCTCTGGAATTTTGTGAAAGTGTAGCTTTGACAGGGCCCTCCTATGTGCTATCGCAAGTATTCGCCCACCTGGATAGATCAGTAGAAGACTTCATGTTTTTAGTTTTTTTTTTTATAAAGAAGTTACTAGAAATTTAGTATTCGTAGATGTCTTGCCAAGATGTGTGGTATGATGTTCGCCCTAATGGGGTCACCCAAACTGAAAAGGTGTTAGACATTTCCATTCAGAAAGCTGACAATAGGCCTGTTACTACGGCAGTGGATATAACTTTATGAAAACAACTCGGAAATACATACCAAAGGTGTGATGCTTTCCATTCTCTTGAATGGAGTCCTTGATGGCGGCTGGCGTCTTCGACAGGGACAACTTAGATGAAGTAATGAACTGTGGACAACTACTTCTGCTGTAATAGTATATCTTTGTACATTTCTATCATTTCGCGGTAATTGAACAGATGTGTTGAACTTGGTTTGACAATACCCTGCTGTGAAAGAATGTAGTAGGAAGTAAGTAAAAAAGTTAACACTGGTTTTCAAGTACAGCCTCAGCTTAACTGAGTTCAATACCGATTTGGGATCTCCAGATCAATCCTGTTGACGGGTGATTGCTGATGGCAAAAAATCAATAGAACTAGCTGAGAGACAGGCATAACGGAGGACCCGGATGGTGTGGTGATGAAGTGCGCTACTTTCTGGTAAGAACAATAGCGCGTTCGTTCCCCGCCGCATACAGCTGCGGTCCGGAGTTTTGCAAATATCTCAGCATTATATACGAGTTATATTTCGCAACATATCTTTCCATTAAAAAGAATAGGCAGTAAATAAAAAGGTTCAGGTTGTGATTTCGACTGCAGCCTCAGCTTAACTAGGTTCGTTGCCGATTTGGGCTCCCTAGATCAGTCCTGTTGACGAGTGCTGGCTGGTCGTATTGGTAGATAGAAAACTATCTGAAAGACGAAACGAATGAACCGATTGGGATGGTGGTGAATGCGCTAGCCCCGGATAGGATAATAGCGAATTCGTTCCTCAACGCAGACACCTGTAGTCCAGGGTTTTGTGAATATCTCATCGTTATTGTGGTTGTATCGCGTAGAATACTCTGCTATGGAAGAATATAAAACGCAATAAATGAAAAGTGAACAATATAGATTCTGTTCATATCCAAGCTTTATTTATCCTGGTTATCTTTTATGGGATTACAGGCCAATAATAAACCGAAGATCTCAGCACCAACGAATGGATCATCAAATCGGATCAACGGAAATAACGAGTCGCTCGACTTTGAGTTAGTTTTTTCTCTTATCCTGCAATGATTCTATGCTACTCTATTGATGTGTAACGGATGCCTTGCACCAACATCGTACTTTGTCACTGCGTCCGTATCATTGATGAAAAAAGGTTGAAAATATCTTTGCCCCACGTTTCACCTCATTTTGATTAATTGAAAGGAACATATCGATGTGCACATTATCAGTTTTTATCATTCGTAGCCAATTAATATATAAGGGTTTTTGCTTTATTAGTGTTGTTCAAGGTGTCAGTTAATGTATAGTTAAAGTCATTAGAGTAGTACCCTGAGTATCTAGGTTCCAGTGTACTCGTTTGAATCGAGTAAAACTCCAATCACCTTTTCATCTATTATCCACGGGTTCTTGCAGCACGGTAAAAATGTTTCGCGTGTTCCCTCCCCAGGCCGTGGACACCTGTTGGGTGCTCTGAGCAGTCGTCAGTTGCTCATTCTTCTAAGGCACCACAAACTGGGCTTGCCGCAGATTGATTCCTATGACTACTGTGATATTTTCTCATGGCTAGTTATGTTTGTCGCATTGATCTATCATTGGTTTACGCCAACCAAACAAGGCGACGTTGATTCTAATGATGGTCTTCCGTCGTGCTCTAGTGAGAATTCCACTCGTCCTTGCGTTACAGTCGGTTCTGATCGCACTGAATGGAGCACATCTTCGAAATTCGACGATTGTTGTACTTATCAAAGGGAAGTGCAGGATAAAGTCGTCAATGATGTAGAATACCAAGCACACTGGTATTCCTCCGCAATTGAGGAACTTCCGCGAAGGTTTCTTGATATTGATTTTTCTGTTATTAAAATCAAAACGAAGTCCTTTTTACTTGGTTCTGCAAACGAAGTTGTTTCTCCAGATGGACACCTGGTCTTCGATGAAGGAGGTATAAAACAGGATGAGGCTCAAGAACTCCATCAAGAATGCTATAACGGAGACGAATACGCTGAGCACACCATTTCGATCGTTTTTTCTCCATGTGGTGTGAGTGATTGTGAAGCGACTATTCGACTCCAAGAGCCGCATCGCATTTATACGTCAACAAGTGAGAGCGGTAGTTCAACTATGCGTGAAAGTACGGAATTACTTTCAACATCTTTGACGTCTGTTCTAACGTCTTATACGAATGCAGTACTCGATGAAGCCTATTTACAATCCGCGATAGATCCCAATTACTTCGAGCAAGAGCTTCATGGCACAATCTCTTTGTCCACGGTGTTGCGTCCAAGGTCACTTTCTCATGCTTACATTTTTATATACATTTGTGTAGATTAAGCATTTGTATACATTAATATTTTACCATTAGTGAAAATGCTGGTTATTAGGTGTATATGTACATATATGTATATATATATATATATATGTATACTCATATATATACATGTACTTATCTGTTCATGTGTGTATATGTGTCTTGTTTGTGTGTTCATACACGTGCGCATGTATACCACTGTATGTGCCCGCATATATGTATTATGTATGTATATATGCATAGATATGTGTATATACAGGTGCATATTTTTGTATAAACACAATTTCGTTAACATTTATTATTACAGCGACGTTGAAAACACCACACCTAACGGTAACAACCATTTGAAAAAGTCCAAGACAGACGACAGCTGTTATCCAGGTGAGTAATTTTGTTAGTGTTTGTAATGAAGCACCTTTCCTACATATTTCTGATTCTTTGGTTTTCACTGATGCTCTTTATTGAGCATTTCAGCAGTTCCGTTTGTGCCTCCAGAAGGCTATTATGACAACGCCGGATCATGGTCTAAACGAGTGGTATTTCAAGATTATAAACCTAGTGGAGAGTACAGTAATTGGTCAGGGAGCCAGTGTAGCGAATCCGCAGGACATCGCAGCGGTTCAAGTGAGGATGGAGAACCTGTAAGTAATTCGTTTTCTTCTCCATTAGCTGACCTAACTAGGTTTGCAATTTTTTACCTTATGTTGGAATGTTTTTATTACATCACTATTAAAAGTACCGACGTTGTAAAATGTCAAATGCGTAGTGTACACACTTACCATCCTTTTGTTGTCTGATGTGTTAACGTCTCATACATAGTCGTTTCCACTGTTTATTATACGGGGTGATATACCTCAGAGTTTACTTACCATAGGTCGTACAAGAAGAAGTTTTGGGATCAGACGATGAAGAACAGGAAGACCCTCGTGATTATAAGCGTGGAGGTTATCATCCCGTAAATATTGGCGACGTTTTTAACAGAAGGTTAGTTGAAAATGTAAAGCACGACGTTACTTCATCACAAACACGCTAAGTACGGTGTGGAATTTGTCATGTAGTGGAATAAGTATAGCAAGCAGAAGGGTTGTACAGCTTTGTCAGAAGTTTGTCACAGCTGTGGTATATATAGTATATTCTATAACAGCCATTATTGCCTCCGCTCTAATTTTTGATATCGTACTTTTGCTGAAGGGAAATAAATGTCCCAATTAATAACTTGAACACAGGTATTGCTAAGATAGACCACTTCATTACTCATGTAGTACTCCTGAAATCAAAATTTCTTTTCAATTTTTTAAGTAGCTTAGCGATGTACCATAGCTAAAAGATTATTATCCATCTTTCGTCGGGTTACATAGTGTATCATTATTTCTTACATTTTCAAATTTCGCAGTTTTGCTGTCCAATTATCTCTTGGTTTTAAAGGTACCACGTTATTCGAAAATTAGGTTGGGGTCATTTTTCGACAGTGTGGTTGTGCTGGGATACGAAGGACAAACGTTTTGTTGCACTGAAAATAGTAAAATCGGCAGACCACTACACTGATGCAGCACAGGACGAAATAAAAGTGGGTTGCTTTTGAAATTTAGCGTTGTTTTTCTTTATTTGCTCTTTTCAATTTCTCTTTATGTGTTTGAAGACGGCTTCGTTTATCGCCTCATCATTACTGGAAAGTGTTCCTGGATGTCGTGCTGCGATGTATAGTGGAGGATTCATTACATAAGTAGAGTCTTCCAAGCTGCGAAGGAGTCCGGCGTTTTTATTAGGTAGCCCGGCTAAGACTAAACCGATACCAGGATCCACAACCGTCCTGATATCAAATTGCATGGTGACAACATACAGGGAAGCTGCCTGTGGTGGTGACGATCTGTGGCTGACTTTGGGACTCCAGGGACCGCAATGGCTAAACCGGCAAAAATCTGAGAAAATGGCAATTGTGGTGGTGCCCGCACAACCAATGAGGACGTGCCATCCATGTATCCTTGGATATGCTTGGAGATGGTTGCATATGGAGGAGTGGTTATTTTGAGTGCAATTTTTTTTGTTCAGCTCTTACTCGCTGTGCGCGAAGCCGATCCTGAAGATCTTGGATGTCAAAGAGTTGTACAACTACTAGACGAATTTTCCGTTAGCGGTGTCAATGGTGTTCACTTTTGTATGGTATTTGAGGTGCATAGCATAGCATTTAACATTGATGTACTATTGTAATGATACTGACTGATTCACTTCTGAAGGTCCTTGGATGTAATCTCCTTAAGCTCATAATTCGATCGAACTATCAAGGGCTCCCTTTAGAACAAGTTCGAAAAATCACAAAGCAGGTGAGTAAATCTGTATTGATTCTCTTCGAATATCCATTGTTCATGTTTTCTTTTATGTTTCGATGTTTTGAGACGTCGAATTTTTTTTGTAGGTACTTGAAGGACTCCGGTATTTGCATGAAAAAAGCAAAATTATACATACAGATATAAAGCCGGAGAATGTCCTAGTAACAATGAGCCATGAGGAAATCAAGGTGATGTTTACGTCGTCCTAAAAGCTTTAGTGTTGTTTGATGTTTTCACATCTGGCCTAAATGCCCTTAATTTTAGCTTATGGCACAACACGCTGTTGTTGCTACAAAAATGAACTTGAAACTAAGCGGCTCAGCTGTGAGTACGGCACCTAGTCATGTTCAGAAGAAGGTTAGTGGTTGCTTCCTGTAAATCTGTATGAAATAATCAGGTTTTTGTTTACGTCTGATTTTGTTTCAATATGCACAAGTTCGGAAATTCATATATCATTGTGGTGGTTATATGAATATTGCAGGTCCAAGAGAATATGACTAAAAATAAGAAAAAGAAGCTTAAGAAGAAAGCTAAAAAGCAACGCGAACTACTGGAGTCACAGCTTGCGCAAATGGAAGGACTTACCGTCGATGCTAATGCTATTCAAGAAGTACTAAATAGTGCTCCGGTGAGTTTTTATTTAGGAAGAATGTTGTATGTGGCTTAGTAATCTCCATTAGTAAAACCATATGGCACTGAATAATTTAAAAACAGTTGGATTTAATTGTTTGCTCTCGTCGTAATATTTCCTCGCCCCTGTTTGTTTGCAGATCAGTCGCTAAATCCTTGTGTTCTGTGTAAGATCTCACTTTTAGTGTCAGGGTGTTTTTCTAATTTATTTGCAATAGTTGTATAATAATTAAAAAGTCTAGGTTGTTGTTTTTTCAACGGTAAGACATAATGCATTATTCGGTTGGCAGAATTCTGCGCGCAGCCATGGCATTCCTCCACCAGCTTTGATGAATAGCCCACCTACAGGCTTGGTGCCACAGTTGCTACAGAACTGTAGTATGGGCGACTTGCAGCAGACCATGTTCTGCAATCCCACGTATCATTCGGTGCAACAGGTAGTCTACAGAATGCTTAAAGATCACATGTAGTAGTGACGTGGTTCTGGCACATTATCTCGACATGATCGTCTTGCACGAATGTTTGGTATTGTACCTGTGTTGGTTTTGGCTTTGGTTTTCATTCCGAGATCACTCGAAGGATAATTTTAAATTTCTATACACGTACCAACGGTTGTATTGCTAGTATTAGGTCATGTGTGGAAATTCTTTTGTTTAGTATGTGTGGTGTATATATATATATATATATATATATATATATATATATACACCACACATACTAAACAAAAGAATTTCCACACATGACCTAATACTAGCAATACAACCGTNGGTTGTATTGCTAGTATTAGGTCATGTGTGGAAATTCTTTTGTTTAGTATGTGTGGTGTATATATATATATATATATATATATATATATGATTTGTGTGGGAAGTGACATGAAAAATCTGTTGTAAATTGCTTAGTTATGGTTAGTTCAGTGGTGTACCATGCGAGAACGGAGTCTCATCACGAATCCTATTGTTAGATGATCTTATATTCGTCCAAACATTTTAGTTTAACCTTAGGTTCCTGATGAGATTTTTACGGAAATGAAATTAGCGCTACAAGACATAGTTTGCAGGATGGAGATTGCGTTACAGCGACAATGGTCCAGGATATCAGCGATGGAGAGGGCGACACTAACGCGCCTCCTCAGCAGGTCAGTTTTAATAAGTTTTAATACTGGTTTTCAATTCGTTTCAATAATATCGCAGTTTTTATTTTCCAGAGATATTGGCTGCTTTTTATTTGTTGCTGGTTACCATTAAAACGCCTTCGTTATGGAAAACGTTTGTGAGAACACATTGTTATTTTTCCATACTTATGTACGATTACAGGTCCTCAGTCCCGCTCCTATTGATCGGACAAGTCTGAGTCCTCCTAGTGAGAGCGAGGTTCGCAATGCTATTGAGACAAATCGTGCATTCGGTTGTAAGTATTTCAATGGATATCATGATGAAATTCGTTTAGTACCAGTTTTTTGAATAATATTAAGTTGGCGCATAAATCATTGTCTGTTAGTTTATCAATTTTATCAACTGTAGAAAAGTATTTATGCGAAAGAAGACAAACGAGCCAATAATTTGTACCTCGTACTGGTTGCGTGCGCCTCCCATCACGATACCCATTCTGTTCCTAAATTTGATTTGAAAAGCTCCGCTGATTTAGACTCGGTGAATTCAATATAGCCATTTTCGAAGTAAGGTTGTCGAGTCAGTGAATGTTAGAGAAAAGCAGAAAGAAAGAGTACGAGAGACAAAAACGAACGGTTATTCAATGGAACAACGTGCAGGCTGTAGGCGAACTTCTGCGTTCAGCTCCATGTTGCTTTTGGATTGCTATGGAACTTCGCAATGTTGCAGAATTTCGTTGTCGTTTTTATTGAATGGTTGCCTCACTTCTGTCTTAGTTAACAGTGATTCACAACAGTGTGTTCTTTTTTGATAATTCACTAGAGTATTTCTCGAGGTGCTTGGTGCATATCATTGCAGACAAAGTGTCAGCAGGGTCTTTGTCGGAAACTGGTGTTCGCGCTCTTCGTGGGATATCAATTCTGTTAAAATAACCCTCTTTGAAAGACTAAAATTGCCTTTCTTTGATGATGTTATCGTCCACTTAGCGTAATATTTCTGGCTGTCTGCCTGCATCCACTCTTCCGCTAAGAGTGTTATCGTCCTACTTAGTGCAATAGTTCTAGCTCTTTACCTGTATCCACTCTTCCACTGAGCTTCAACGGAGAAAAAATGTATTCGAAGTGTTCGTTTTCGTTTATCGTTTTGATAGCTTTAGCCTATATCAAATATGGTGTTACTCATACTGGAAATCCGATAAAAATTTAATAGAATTGAAGTAGAGCTGACGTAAAAAATGATACAAAAACGGACTGAAGCGTTCACTTGTTTCAAGAGAAGATGGTGTTTGAAGCGTTGAGCAGTAGAAATAAATTGTAAACAAATAGAGTAACTCGTCGGTGTGTTAGAATGCCCGAATCTCCTGTAGCATTTTGTTAGATAGGCACATCTGCGTAATCACTTGTAGTGCCTTTCATTTTTTGTTTTCCCACCGTTGAATTCTGAAGTGATGCTTGAAACCTGACGAGTCGAGGCTCCATATCATGTTGCTTTTTCCTTTTGAAAATATAACGTAAAGTATGCAGAGTTTAATGAGTTTCGAGGACTATTAGTTCTTGGTTCTAAATCATGAGTTCATTTCATAGGAATTCAGTGTTCCGATCCTTTTTTGATCCTAGTTGTAATTATGCTGTTAAGTTTACGATAATCTATCGCTTCAGTTGCTGAAGCGTAATATGTTCAATCATTTATGCTCACATCTTCAAATTTTTTTCTATAGTTTGTGATTCAATTATGTCTTACTGACTCTCCTACACAGAAGCTTTTTCTTTAGTCGCTGATACGCCACTCTCACCGTCGAATCCATTCTCTGCGCAACAGCTACCAACAGTCTTGCCAACTCCTCCAGTGGGACCGAATCTTAACGATCCTTATGCTGATATTGAGGTTTGCTTTCATCTCCTGGATAAGATTCTTCGTCAAATTTCGGCTTGTAGTTGTGTTGTTTTACTAGCATCGATTCTGTCTCCGAATGAAATTTGACTCGAAATTTTTATCTCATTTAGTTTTCAACCATCATTCACGGAGACGGTCGTGTATTTGTGTGTATGGGTGTATGTGCATATATATACGTATATATATACATGTACATGAATATATGCATGGATATATTCGTTCGTGTGTGTGTGCATGTGTTTATGTATGCATATATGTATGTATGCGTGTGTGTGTGGGTACGTCGCGTATGTGTGCGTGTGTGTGTGTGTGTGTGTGTGTGTGTGTGTGTGTGTGTATGTGTGTGAGTGTTTGTGTGTGTGTGTAGCTATGTGCGTGTGTCGACATCTTTGTGTACTAAGCTGCAATTGGACGATCTGTCGTATTCCAATAAAAAGACGATTGCTGTTTGCGCATTGGAACGTCCTGCTAAGTAACCATTCTGGAACTTAGCCGTGTACTTGCCGCATGCAAACACAGGACAGTGCTTATGGATGAAAGCGATTCATTGCTTTGATAGGGATTCTAGTGGATGACGTTAATGACTAGTCGGTGAAATGGTTAATGAAAAGGGTCGGTGTGACCAGCCAGATTGTCGCTTATTTTAAATTTGGCTTCTTCTTCTGTACTCACATCTGTATCATCTTTTGATATCTACGGATTTTGTGGCATATTGTAAATCAGTTTTAAATTTCTTAACTTTAAGATATTTTGATTTATGATATTGTAGGTAAAGATAGCTGACCTGGGTAATGCTTGTTGGACACACCATCACTTCACGGAGGACATCCAAACAAGGCAGTATCGATCTTTAGAAGTGTTGATCGGTGCAGGTTACGGTCCTCCTGCAGATATTTGGAGCACTGCGTGTATGGTACGTTCATATTTTATTTGATGCGTTAATTTACTCGCACGGTCCTCCTTTTAGGCTTTTGAATTAGCTACTGGGGACTATCTTTTTGAACCGCACAATGGTGATAATTATTCCCGAGATGAAGATCATATAGCACACATTTGCGAACTGCTTGGATCAATCCCGCCGTCTGTATATAAGAAAGGCCAGCACTGGAAGGAGTTTTTCAACAAAGTCAATTTTGATTGGCCACATCGTTTGGTTTGAAAAGTGGTTTTCTTCTTTTTTAGCAAGGGCGTTTGCTCCACATACACCAGCTGAAACCATGGCCGCTTCTCGATGTTCTGCGTCAGAAGTATGATTGGCCTTTCGAGCAAGCGCGGCAGTTTGCATCGTTCCTAATTCCTATGCTGGCCTTCGATCAGGTAGGGCATGTTGAAGCTACATTTAGTTTTCAAAAATTGGAGTACAGTGATTATTAAACAACACTAATGACGACGCCTAGTCATAAGGTTGTTGCAGATTGGACGACATCTAGTTTTCAGCCTTTAATGGAATTGCTGGTTTTTTGAAAAAAAAAATTTCGATGACTAGAGGATTTCGTGGGTTGCGAACTTGAATGGTTTGTAGAAAAGACTTTAGTGTTAGTGTACGTTATGGGTATAAATGGTGTTTTTGATGCTATTTGCTGTATGTTACTGTAGTCGGCCATACAAACACATTGCTCTCTGCATTTCGAAATGTTCTGCAATTTATCGGCTTCAATTCCAGTACTTTCTATACCTGCAGGCGCTCTACGATAACTATCATTTACTACAGCAATTAAAATTGAGACAGTTTTGTAAATATACATGTGAATATTACATGTGTAAAATATATGTATAGTATTGAAGTGTACAAATTCGTAAATTTCCAAGTGCACAATAGCGCTTTTTCCGATCAACGGCCAACCCAACATCTGTGTCCTACATGCTATCACTGGATATAAAAAGTGAAGCAAAATATTTTTGAACGTATATAAGTGTGTGTATGTGTGTGTGTGTGTGTGTGTGTGTGTGTGTGTGTGGGTGGGGGGGGNNNNGTGGGTGGGTGGTGGCGGTGGTGAAAATAGTGTTATAGATTGGTATTTTTTTACTTTTTATATGACCCGTATTCACATCTACTATGTGGATTCCAACACTTCTCAAATTTAATTCGTTTCCTCGCATCCATTGTCCACGAAGATCTTCTAACTTTACGTGTGGCTTTGGTTACTGTTTGAGGATTTTCATTTTATCTTGCATGTCGTACAATGCTGGTTGAAATCGCCGGACTGGAGCGTTCCCAAATCGATTGCAGAGAGTGATTTTTTCACAGGCAAGTCCGGTACCAATTTTCCGACCCCGGAGAGATGAGAGGCTTGGTTGGCCCGGAGCAGAATCGAACTAGCACCGTGCCCGTGTTGGCAGACATCACTGCTACTGTGCTATCCACCCTGTCATAGACTACTATTGTATATCTGTTCTAGTTAGCAATGATCTGTTCGCTCTATTGGTTTCTGTTTCCATTAATAAAGCTTATAATTGGTTGAAATATGCTAATTTAAATTAGGTAGCGGTTAGTGGACCTGCTTCTATGTGCATCGAAATCAATGCATGGGTTTCGTATAGGTAGGCCTCAAGGAGGTTATGACTGTAGTGATGCTCAAAACTCATTCAAAACCCTGCATTGTTAAGTAATTTTCTCAAAACTTCCCATAATGCGTCGAATTATGGTATTCTTCTTTAGCTTTAACTTTTTGATGCACTCAGATTTTCGATTGACAGTTTCATAGTGGAAGTTTCTGAGAAAATAGTGAATTCGCATTGTTTCCGAATTATCTGTAAGAGGAACCAGAACATGGGAAGTGCAAGATTTGTCATGTTATATTCTTTACATGAAATTTGAGGTGTATTCTATTAGGGTTTTCCTTCTTTCTCGTTCTCCCCAACTTTTTTTCCTACCGGATTTCGTGCCATGTGAGCGAGTGGTGTGTATATATCATAAGTTAATGTTTTAAGGATGAAAGAGTGACTGCTGCTCAAGCTCTTGAACATGATTGGCTGAAACCTTTTGGAGGGAAACCACCGCCACCCGACGTTCCACCTGAGGTAAGCGTAATTCGTATTTGCTACTGCAGCTGCAGATTTTAGTACTATCTTTACAGGTTCTAAGACGGATCTATCCCGATGGTAATATCCCAGGCAGGAATAAAATCGATAGTGATGCAGCACTGTTTAACGGTTCCGACATGCACAATGTAGATAATGAATAAGCACAGTGTTAACATGGTCATTTCGATATTGCCGGGATATACGTCTAGTGGCTTTGCTTTTTCATGTGTGGTTACTTTGTTCATAGATTGATCTTATGCACATTTCTACGGAAGCGGCGTATGAACACCTACTAAGTTTGAAATTAATAATTGACATTTTTATGTTTGCCAGATGTACAACTTGGCGAATGTGGTGTCTGTAATCTCCTGTTTTATGGGTCCAGATATCACTTCTGTGATAGACGAACGACAGCCTTTATACTGTCCTGTTTTGCCGTTTTCTTACTCGCGAATTCACCATATGTACATGGTTTGTTTTCCAATTTCCAACCGTTTAGTTGAGCGATATCCGACTGAAATGAAGTAATGCGTCGGCTTGTTCCTTAATATTCTTTTTTTTCTTTCTTTCAAACTCTGTTAGAAGAAGTAGGTGCGCACAGCATGCGTGGAACATCCACATTTCGTCAGATGTTTGTATAGACTTCATATTATTCGATTGCTTGTTGCATAAATCATAGAACGAAAGGGCCCATTTTGCGAGCAGTGGATGTTTCTCATACTGCGTAGCTTTTCTTTAATATCTTTATCTACGGAGATTTTGTATACATAGCTCAGAACTTAATGTAGTGGTCTTCGAAACTTTATTACGAACACTGATTGGTGGTGCTTTCTGAGAATGCTATCGACAGAGCAGTTGACTTACTCGAGTCACTCTTATCTTGTTTTGATACCACATTCTCTCTCTATATGTATTACATCCGAATCTATTTGTTAGTACGTTTTCTCCACAAGTTCTTTAAAGTGAATCATCAAAATTCTTCATTCTTCACATGTGTCTTGCTGTGACGCATCAGTGATGCTGAAAGCAGAGTGGTGTAATGAATTATTGCCAACAAACGCGCGCGGTAGTATATGGTTGTCCCTTTATTTCGTGTTTAAGTGATGACGGATTAGAGTAACAGATGTTTGGCTTGGACCGAAAGCCAGCCGAAATCGCGAAGAAAAGTTTCGCGGTGGTGTAGATCTCGATGTAAATTCATGCCGCGTACGACTAGGTTTGTAGGAGGTTGCTAAGATTTTGTGAAAATACTGGGGTTAGTGACTGAGGAGACGGATGGATGTAGGCATTTGAGGATTGGCGAGATTACATCTACATCCTAGAAATTGCACGTTATCTGGTCCATAGTCTTCTTTTTCAGTGAATGTTGCGAACATATGCCATCAGTTACAGTCTGTTCTTGTCGCAGTGCCACTGTTCCGCAATGCGTTCCGTTATCTCCAAGGACTCTAAGAGAATCGTATTTTCTTCATTGACTATGAAAAGTACTAGCAAACTAATCGGTGATCTATCGCCTACACGTTTGGCATCTAATGCAGTGTGTTGTGGAATCTACACTGATTGTCATTAAGACGTTCCACATGTTCAGCTTATTGTAAACCTGGATCTCAACGTCGTGTACCAAGGTGTCTCTGATGTTTGATCATATACGTATGTTGGGAATTCGGCATTCGTTTTTCCGAAGTTGTATTGAGCTGCTGTATGGAGCTATTTCTAAGCTTCTCAAAAGTTTTCTTTTTTTTTCTTTGAATTCATGACAGTACTGCTGACATGATAACTACGTAATTTAAGGAGTTTTATTGCATGTTGCTGATCTAAGCTCATTTTTCACTTATTTCTGCTCGCTCGAAGAAGCGTGTTGTTTTGTAGCAGAGACATAGAGATTAAGTGTTGACATTGTTAATCTGCTCTGCGGGAGTATTATCTCAAGTGTTCCGTTGATGGTTTTGCCGTTCGGCGTTGTAATGTTAGCTCACATTACGACAGCGTAGTTTGGAATACGGAAGTAGCGTTACAGTATACAAATAATGGCATTGGTTTAGATTTGGTACTTAATGACAATCTTCAGAAGTGTAAAATGACTAACCAACTTTTCTCTTTCGTTGAACTTCTTGAGTATCGTCTTTGCTCCGTAAGTGTTTCTTATGAATTTATCGATAATTCCGAGCAAATAGAAGGCCATCGTTTTTAAGACGGTCTTAATTAGTGGATGCCTTCTTCTCATAACGTAAGCAGTTATCGTATTATGTGGTGTGGTCGTGAACAGTTTCGTATAATAGCAATTGTGATTTAGATTACCTAGATTTAGCAAAGCAAAGAAGGTGAAACCGATCTATTTTTATCCCTAAACCTATTTGCGAAGTGTGAACCAAGTGATGAAGTTAGTGGAACAAAGGTTTTTATTTTCTGTTTCTATCCACTTTAGGGGCTGAAAGCACAGTGGTAGTGATAACTGTCAACACGAGCACGGTTGCTAGCTCGATTCCGCTCCGGGCCAACCAAGACTGTCCTCCTCCGGAATCGGGAGATTGTTACCGGACTTGTCTGGGAAAAAACCATTCTCTGCAATCCAATTGGGAACGCTCCAGCCCGGTTATCTCAGGACTCCAGGGAGAATTGCTCGACCAGCATTCCAGAACATTCAAGATGAAATGGAAATCCTCAAGCACCAACCGAAGCCACACGTAAATGTTGGAAGATCTTCGTGAACAATGGATGCGAGGAAACGAGTCGCGTGTGAGAAGTGGTGGAATCCCCGCAGTAGACGTAAAGATGGATCAAATAAAATAAAAAAAATAAAAAAACAAATTCAAGTTCCGATCCTCGATAGCATTTCTTTTGCATTATCCGACAACACGTATTGTGCGGATCCCAGCGTTTCTTCCATTTGATTTGTTGTCTTGCATTCGTCACCAGCGAAATTCTGCGAAAGGAAAAATGACCAGACAGTAGTAACAATTTAAACGTTGTGGAGAAGACATGATAGAATTACGTGCAATGATTGCATCCGCACAGAAATCGGTAATCTGTTCCTGTGTCATTGCTGCTGTTGTTGAAGAAGCTAGAGGGTTATCCGGAGCGGTCACTCTACAATGCTTTCGTTTTGTTCACAATTTCATGCTTTAAGACGATTACCGCCACTCCTGAGGGGAAGGAAAAGTGGAAGTTGAAAATTTTGCTGTGATCTTTTGATGGTGGGAAATATTTAGTTTTGAGCAGAAGCCCATTACTGGAGCATTCACTTCGACTTCCTGATCTTCTGCGCTTGAGTCTGAAATGAACGAGGAATTGGAAGAATTGGAAGCTTTACTGTGAATAGATTTCAAAGCATCATATACGATGCTTTAAAATCCTCTGATCCTCTGAAATCCTTAATGTATCCTCTTAAAACGTGTTTATCTGAAGAACTCATCAACATTAAACCTGTATAGGTATTTGAATAGAATGAAAAAATCCTATTCGTAGCGTTTCGAAAAAAAATCTTGGTTTTAATCGATAACGGCTAGATTATAATGATGCACTTCTATTGCTTTACGACTGAGATATGCGTTGTAGTAGATTAGGAAAAGGTTAGATGCCGAAATCCATTACCAATTCGGTTTGCAGTTTCATACAGGTGTGGATCTAGGTGCAGGGCACTTTGAACTGTGCGAACTGGTTCTGAGCCGAACTATGTTCTACATCGCTGGTGACGTCTATGAACACGTTTTCTCCGTAACGGTCATTGAAACGTGACAACTTATATTGGGCTTAGGTAGAATTTCTTAGTGCTGAAGCAGGGTATACCCAGTGAGTACTAGCATTATTGATGCAGTGATAGTAAAATTTAAGTTTGAGAGGTGAGCAACTGCTTCAAGCCGAATGGTGAAAAAATGCCACTTCACCTTCATGCACTAACTGATGTTTATTGCATGTTGTTCTTTTCGAAGAAACGTTTTGAAAACCTTCAACAAATATTCGTTAACGCTAGATTGAATTCTTAGGTGAAAGGGTACTAAAATGTAGCTATGTAAACCTAACTCATCGGTGTAATTCTTCTTTGATTTTTCTTTAAAGCAGTTTTCTGTTCTCTTCACAGACGTTAAACATTGGTGTTTTGTTCATTACAACGAGCTGTTTCACTTCGTTGGGAACACCGAGCTCAACATTGAAATGCAAGGTTGTCTCCATAGTCTCATTACAGTTGTGGGAATTTAAAAGGATAAAGTGCTTTGTATAATGCTGAGATATTTGCAAAACTCCGGACCGCAGGTGTCTGCGGTGGGGAACGAACGCGCTATTGTCCTCTCCGGGGAGTAACGCGTTCACCACCACACTATGCGGGTCCTTCTCTTCAATTTGGGCTCGCCAGATCAATCCCGTTGACGGGTGATTGATGATGGCAAAAGATCGATAGAACTAGCTGAGAGACAGGCGAAACGAAGGACCCGCATGGTGTGGTGGAGAACGCGTTACTACCCGGAAAGGACAATAGTGCGTTCGTTTCCCACCGCAGACACCTGCGGTCAGGAGTTTTGCAAATATCAGCATTATGCAAATTATATTTCGCACCATACCCTGCAGCTAAAAAAGAATAGGCATTAAATAAAAAGGTTAAGAAAGTGCTCAGTGTTAATTATTCCTTGAAGAACGCCTAGTGCATACCGCTCCGTTAGACATTGTGGAGGTGGCTCATTGGATAGTTGTTCCATAAAATGACTTGCGACACCCTTTAAAGTCCTTGTTTCCGGGGTTTTCATAGAACCTCAACAAATTCCTCACTAATGTCGACGGCGGTGAATGAATGGAGATATTGCCGTTCTTCTGCCTTCTCATCTCGTAAACCGGCGTCGCAATCGGAGTCTCTTTAAGTACAACTTATTTAAATTATGCTTATCTATTTGGGAATGATGAGGAGGATGGAGGTAAGCTATGGTCAGCACCTCTACCCTTTATTATACAACAACTTTATACGCATTGTGATTTACAAAAGCATTTTCGGACGAGTTTGTTTGCTTCACTGAGTTGAGAGATTGCTGCTACAAATGAAGACCATATTAAACATTCTTTGTTGCCCAGTACACAAAAGATCGTCTTAGCTCGACAGTCAATACACTTTCTCCGCCGCTGTCTAAAACACCGAGCCGTCCTGAACTTCATCAAACGAAGACGACTACATGATGTATGCGGACTACCAGAGGACAGTCACCGAGTACTGGACATCGAATTGCGAATACTACGCTCCTGTCTACGAAGCCGACAAAACCAGATGTTCGCCAAGTGGAAGAAGTGCGAGACGAAGGAAAACTGTTGTGCTCAGTATTTGGAGGACCGCCTTTGGAGAACAGTGGGTGGGTCAGTGTTGATTTGAAATTCTGTTAGGTCTATTGCTAAAGGAACTTTGCGGAGAAAATTCGAACTTTTGAGTAAATCGCATAACACGGTTTCAAGAGCGCACAGAAATACCGGTAACGAACATCAAACAGGTCACAGTAGGATAAATAATGTGCAAAGAAATTCAAGGCTAAGCGTGCTAGGAGGCATGACTCTCCCTGACGGTGCGCGCTCGTTATTAGAATTGGGACCGAGTTTCTCACCATCTGAACCCATTTCTAAGATAACCTTGCGTAGGGTCGCATGTGGTTTACATGAACTTCAAGATAGACTCCGCAAAAAGGCTACAGACGAAACGCAAAATAGGTGCTAAGAACACCAAGTGGTGGTCCTACCAATAGCACCATTTCCTCAGGCGTTCTTTAGACAACAAGAGCCCAATAATGAAGTTAGTGTTAAATTTTGGGTGTTTACGAAGTAAATTCTCAAAGTCCTTAATCAATATGGCGCGAAAAGATACAGCTCAAACCTCACTGAAGTGCAAAGACGTACGAGAGGTACGAGAGCTGATAAGGTTGAAAAACATAAAACTATCCGTTAGTGGTAAGGATGGAGAGTTTGTCGTAATTCCCCACCAGTTAGATGTGGAGATAACGAAAAAGCATCTTGAAGATGCTTCACTTTATCGCCCATCATTTGAGAAGGAATTTAGAAGTAAATACCGAAAATTGGACCACGAATGGGCCAAAATGGCAAGGGCTGCTGGTTTAAAACCATCAGTTATCTCTCAACTAAAAATTGACCTGCCAACATGTCTCGTCCTGTACATGCTTATAAAAACTCATAAGTTAGTATTCAGCGATGATGATGCGTCTAATGATCCATCACTATTTAAGGTTAGACCTATCATTAGCTGCGTAGACGGGCCAACGGATAGGATAACATGGTTCTTAACCCTATTATTTAACCAGTTGTTGAAGCACATTGCAGCCCATCTTACGAATACCCAGATGTTTCTGAATCGTTTCTAGTCTAGTAGCGCGTAGCGTACGTGATGGAGTCCTTCGTTCGTGATGGAGTTACCACCCTTTATACAAACGTGTCGAACGACTCCGCAATGTAAGCCATACTCGAACTCCTTATACAACACGAAGGAGAAATAAACATGTATGGCTTCAGGAGAGAGCACCTGATGGCACTCTTAAAAGAATGCTTGAGCTGCTCAATCTTTAGATGATCTGGAAAATACTACGCACAAATAATAGGGTTGGCAATGGGACAACGACTGGCTCCAAGCCTTGCCATTGCATTTATTTCAAAGCTGGAAGCACCGGTGACCGACCTCGGGCCACTACTCTACTGTGGATATATAGATGACTGTTTTGTCTTTGCTCAACACAAGAGGAAATGAACAAATATTTCGAGTTGTTGAATGAACAGTCAGAGTATATCAAGTTCACCCGAGAGAAACCGAAAGAAAGATGGCTTCCATTCCTGAACGTCCAAATTAACCTGTCAGAAAATGGCTATATTACGAAGTGGTACCGAAAGCCAAGTAGTAAAAGCATCTTGGTTCATTACCTCTCCTCTCACCCCTCTCACACGAAAAGGCGTTTGTAAGAAACATGTTTCGAACAGCAACCGACGTGTACACGGGAAGAGAGTAGAGAGACGAGTCCCGGAACTTGGCGCAGCAAATACCCATCTCTAATGGCTACGAAACTGTAGCTCAGGATAGGTGCAGGGAAAATCCTAGGCCCACAAATGACAACTCTAGCGATAAAAAGGTCCCATTTATCCTACCTTTTATCTCAAATGATGTAAGTGCAGCTATAAAACGCTGCTTAAGATGGGCGGGCTTAGAGAATTCGGTGAGCGTAGTTGAAATACCACCGAGTAGTCTTAAGCGCCAGCTAGTTCGTAACCGCCTATATGACCGTCTATGTGCAACTCAAAATTGCATAATTTGCCCCAGTGGCAGAGACGGTGATTGCATGAGCTCGGGTATAGTTTATCTGATCTCCTGTAAGACGTGTGGTGACGAACACATTGGCGAAACGGGTAAACCCCTCTGTGTCCGCATGAAAGAACACCCAGCCGGCAAAAATAGACCAAATACCCCGCTAGGCACGCATAGGACCCAGAGACATAACGGGGACGACTTCAAAGTATGTGTCACGATCCTCGCACGCGAATCAAGAACACAGGCGCGAAAAACTCTCGAGGCACTCTGGATTAATTCCAGAAATCCGAAAATAAACCGCAGGGAAGAATGCCTCCTTATCACGCGTGATATAGGGCAGTATATAAAACTGCTTTTCTGATATGAGGGGCACATTATACTTCCATGTGATTTCTGTGCGGTTGGTCTCTACGCGACATACTCAGTGAAAGCCTAATAGAAAGCGCTGAGTGTGCAAAGCTGTGTTCAATGTGATTGAAATCCGGGTTTAGCATTTTCTTTGTTTGGTTAGGAAGGTGTTTGGCCGAATAGATTGCTGTCAACTTGACCTTTCCGGGCTTTGAGGAAGGCGAAATCCGCCGAAACGTCAGCTTATTCGTGAATAAAGAACAATGACACGTCGCGTTTGCTCAACAAAAATACGATGAATTACAAGTACATGAGTCGCATGATGAGTCTTTGCCTTTTGTGCCAACAAAATAACACACAGAAAGTTGCTAGTGAGGGTAACCGATGTCACTATATGGGCATGATGGCCAGTACGAGTCAAATGAGACCGGTAGTGCGCGTAGCGAAAAATGAGGCTTTATTGTTGTCAGTTTTTAAAATCAGACGTCGTTGTGAATATGCTAATCATCAAATGAAATTAGCCGGCATCACTAAACCTCCATTCATCTCCGTCGCATATCTTAGAGCTATCACGTGAACACCGCTTGATCGAGGGATAAGCACAGGACCACAGTTTTTGTACGAGACCCCTTTATTTTTACAGCTTATAGCAAGAAAAATAACATCGGCTAGCTTCCCAATCTTCACATATTCATGCTTGCCCCCCGTATTTGCTCGCGAAGGTGCAAATAAAGGCAACTATGTGTTCGGTATTGATCCATGTTCTACCTCATTCACCTAATGTCGCCACACGTAACCTAGCGACTAATTGGCTAAAAATCCCTAGGAGAGATCTGCATCTTTTTCTTACTAGGCAGAACTGCTATAAACACTGGGTCATTCGAAGTTAGCAGTTATGCATAGTATAACGGCTACATGTCACCTTATCATAATTATAGGAATTTAATACCTAGTGTCGGAAGTAAGATTATTTCCGCTCAAAGTGTGTTGGGAAGACAGATATGAGTTGATATCAAGTCATTCTCTTTCTGGTTGTTTGTTTCCTCTTCCTCGCACATAATTTGCTCGTTCTAGTTTGTATGCAGCTGATAGCTTATCCAACACAAACAAGTGCGCCAGGTGTACGACCAGCGAAATTGTTCTGCATATTTAGTATTATGCAAAAAACTGACTTTCAAACGACCTTGTTCGTCAAATCATGTAGGCTTGTGAGAGTGATGTGAGTACAGAGATAGTAAGAGCGCTACAGATTAAGAGGTTGCTGACATGTTATTACGTCTCGTCGCGTTTAATTTACCTTTTGTGCCAAAAATGTAGTACAAACACATTTGCTTTTAAGGAGTGTCTGTATGACTCGTGCATATGAACACTTATCGGCCGGCATGAGTCTATATCAATTCTGGACGCGTGAGTCAAAAGAATGAGCCCAACTCTAATTGTTAGGAAGCGGTACCGAGATTAGGTGTCACCGACCGAAAATATGTCTTTATTTGTTCTCAAATAGTTGGATGTTGCTTCCATGATATTAAGAATCATTCATGGTTCATATGAAATCAACGACCACCTCACTGAAAATGTCTCACGCTATCGTACGGGGCGGTTAGAGACTGGTTGGTTAAAAAAAAAAGGATAAACCTCACGGCGTTGATCAATCCCTGAGAGATGCCCCATGCATTCGACTTCATTAAGCACCGTTGAAGGGGACTGAATGCATATCTGGCCTTTACAATGACTCGCAGTGGTCTTCCGATGTATCAAGCCCGCGCTGCTATCCACCCAAATAAGTCCGGTACCAATCTGCTGACCCCGGAGGGATGGAAGGCTTGGTGACCTTAGGGCTCTAAGATCGATTCTATATGTGTTACAGGGCGCCTCCCACCATTGCGCCACACTCGCCGCGACTGGTTGATAATTATCTTAATTGCATGAATTGTTTCGATAATTCTATTTCTATACGAACATAATATGGTTATCTCGAATTAATTTGTACCACGTGTCTCTCAACTGGCGAAGATACACTTATAGAATACACATCTGAGTACATTGATGACATCATAAATGATATCTGACGAGATGGTCTAGATTTTCATTGGTGTTGGAGAAATAACAATGACAATGATCGGATCAGGGAGAGACACCATTGGCTTTATATTTCGTATTTGTTTCACTATTGAGAGAAATCCGCTCTTAATCTTTAGTCAGCTAACTTCTGCTAACCTTCTGTTGGATGCGAAAAAAGGGCCGTGTATATCGGATGTTGTGCATAATGTGCACTACCTCGCCGCCGTTTCTTCTATCAAGTAACTAAACACAGTACTAACTCTGTCTTTTACAAGTGGACATGTTTTTTCCTCGATTTGAAAAAACTATCGGTAATAAATAAGCCGACTCAGCTTTTATCCCTTAAAATTCCGTTTTGTTAAGCCTCAAAACATCTTTGAAATCCATTGCCTCGTCTTATTTTCGTGCTGATTCATAGTTAGAAGACCGAGTTCGACATCTATAGTAAATCGGTGCATCATAAGTCAACTGAGAGTAGAGGAAGTAGCTGTTTGAAAAACAAAAAAAGGTAAGCGTTTAGTCGTGGAGGCAGAACATCCTGATAGAAGTGGCAACCATATGTGACGTTAAACTAAAAACCTAACGAATTCTAAAGAATGACGACACAGTCAAAAGTTATCAAGGCACAATGCAGTATAAATACAATGTGCGAATTTCTAAATACGCCGATATTCCAATTTTTTAAAACCAGGGCATTGGTTGAGAGGTGCACAGCTATACATACTTTGAATCGGTCGATGGTTCAATTACAATGCCCTGGACTTCCCAAGCTCTCTACCCTTGAGGTCAGATTGCTGCCAAACCTACCTAGGAGTGTAAAAACACTGCAAGAATACTAACTCCTGCATCAAATCAGTGCATATACCTATTATTCATTTAATCACCTACTACTCTTAATGAAATTGAGTACATACCACATCACCTATGGATTGATCAACTTCGCTTTTATTTTGTATTCAAGGAAAAAATGTCGGAACATTCCTCATTCAGGAACACGAAGATTCGCCTATGAAACTTCCTTGACATCTGTTCTGTTATTCGTCTATCGTTAGCACTGTTTGTGAACTATATCTACGGAAAATGTTATGTACACCAATTCATCAATCGTCATTCTCTCCAACTGTCGTAACTCTAGCAAGTTAGGGAATATAACTCGTTGCATAGTTCAAAACCCTCAATGTCCTCATCCTATCTGCTTCACCCTTTCTCAACCGATTCCTACTGGGCAACTTCAACGCTAAGATCGATAGGCAACTGACAGGGATTACAAAATGGCTCATTTAGGTTTGGAAGAAAAAAACGAAAACGAAACTAGTCCGACCTGTCAATCAACTTGTATTTACGGAGAAAATATCTCAAACTCTTCATACTTTGAAGTCAAGCATGTCTGACGAAGATGATGAAATGTTGGTCTTGACTGGCAATAGAATCTCTTGGTCAAATGACCCAAAAAAATAAGTTTAGCAAGTCTGCGTCCGGAAACGACTATGCTACATTCAAAAACGATGTCATTCACTGTTCTATCCCGTCCAGGTGATCTATGCACTTCCAACGCTTAGGCGAACATATCAGTCATATGTGACTCATGCATGTCAACGGACAACTGCATTCCAATTTCAAACAGTGTATTTGAGTTTGTAGTTAACTTGTGTAAATAAGATCTATACTATCCTTAAATGTGTATTGAAAATAGGGTGTAGTCGGAACTATGTTGAGCCGATCGAGAGCACGAAATTGAGCTCTGTCTCCTGGATTGTAGAAGCATGGTGATAAGCCGCTCTGAGCTTGTAGCTACGCCATATCTCCAACCTGGATAAGTAAACTTCTATTTAATCCACAGTTATAGAAAAATCATGGCACAACAAAATCAACGTACGTACATACAAACGATACGATTATGGAACCCATTAGCAAAGATAATTTTGAGAGCAAGTAGGTATTAGTGAGGAACCATATCTCACTTGTACTTTCTTATTCTCCACATTATTATTCTGGTTGATGCACCACCGAATGGCGAAAACACAATGAATAACCTCAGAGGAAGAGGAGGTAATGACTGGAGTCGTGAAGATAGATGTGCCAGCAGCGTAAGGTTGAAGATTGAATTGCATCATAGTGCTGGGAAGAATGGAAAGGAAGTTTACTAATTAAGTACCAGTTTTTATACACGGCTTACGGGTTGGCTAAGGACGACCACAATATCGTTGTGGCGGGACTCTGGCAATGCCTATGGCTGATTTAGACCAGCAAGTCAGAATAGTCAAGGGTCGTGCCATCAATCTTTGGGAATGGTAAGGGGTAAAGCATTTAGTAGTTACGAGAAAAAATAGAGTTCGTATAAAATCTGTGTAAAAAGTGCAGAATACTATAACAAATAGAGGGTATTTCTTAGCACAGTTAAGATCTTCTACAAGATGACTAATTAGAGAAGTAGTTCTTCGTATTTTTGTTGAGCAAACGCGAGGTGTCATTGTTCTTTATTCACGAATAAGCTGACGTTTCGGCAGATTTCGCCTTCCTCAGAGCCTGGAAAGGTCAAGTTGACAGCAATCAGTTCGGCCAAACATCTCCATAACCAAACAAAGAAACTCTAAACCAAGATTTCAATCACTTTGAACACAGCTTTGCACACTCACCGCTTTCTATGAGGTCTCCACTAAGTATGTCACGTAGAGACCAACCGCACAGAAACCACATGGAAGTATAATGTGCTCCTCCCATCAGAATAGCAGTCTTATATACTGCCCTATATCACGCGTGATAAGGAGGCATTCTTCCCTGCGGTTTATTTTCGGATTTCTGGAATTAATCCAGAGTGCCTCGAGAGTTTTTCGCGCCTGTGTTCTTGATTCGCGTGTGAGGATCGTGACACATACTTCAAAGTCGCCCCCGTTATGTCTCTGGGTCCTATGCGTGCCTAGCGGTGTATTTGGTCTTTGCTTGCCGGCTAGGTGTTCTTCTACGCGGACACAGAGGGGTCTACCCGTTTCGCCAATGTATTCGTCACCGCACGTCTTACAGGAGATCAGATAAACTATACCCGAGCTCATGCAATCACCGTGTCTACCACCAGGGCAAATTATGCAATTTTGAGTTGCACATAGACGGTCATATAGGCGATTACGAACTAGCTGGCGCTTAAGATTACTCGGTGGTATTTCAACTACGTTTACCGAATTCTCTAAGCCCGCCCTTCTCAAGCAGCGTTTTGTAGCTGTACTTATATCATTTGAGATGAAGGGTAGGATAAACGGGACCCTTCTATCGCTAGAGCTGTCGTTTGGAGGCCTACGATTTCCTCTACACCTATCCTGAGCTACAGTTTCGTAGCCATTAGAAATGGCTATTTGCCGTGCCAAGTTCCGGGACTCCTCTCTCTGCTCTCTTCCCGTGCACACGTTGGTTGCTGTTCGAAACATGTTTCTTATAAGCGCCCTTTTCGTGTGAGAGGGGTGAGAGGAGAGGTAATGAACCAAGATGTTTTNCCCGCCCTTCTTAAGCAGCGTTTTATAGCTGTACTTATATCATTTGAGATGAAGGGTAGGATAAACGGGACCCTTCTATCGCTAGAGCTGTCGTTTGGAGGCCTACGATTTCCTCTACACCTATCCTGAGCTACAGTTTCGTAGCCATTAGAAATGGCTATTTGCCGTGCCAAGTTCCGGGACTCCTCTCTCTGCTCTCTTCCCGTGCACACGTTGGTTGCTGTTCGAAACATGTTTCTTATAAGCGCCCTTTTCGTGTGAGAGGGGTGAAAGGAGAGGTAATGAACCAAGATGTTTTTACTACTTGGCTTTCGGTACCACTTCGTAATGTAACCATTTTCTGATAGGTGAATTTGTACGTTCAAAAATGGAAGCCATTTTTCTTTCGGCTTTTCTCGGGTGAACTTGATATACTCTGACTGTGCGTTTAACAATTTGAAACATTTGTCCATTTCCTCTTGTGTTGAGCAAAGACAAAACAGTCATCTATATATCCACAGTAGAGTAGTGGCCCGAGGTCGGTCACCGG
>UYYA01004987.1:0-47907 GCA_900624975.1 Angiostrongylus costaricensis
TATTCCTTTTCAGAGGTTGGGCGAAAGAGAGTAGCATCACTAAGATGTTCCTCTGTTATCTCAACATCCAGCTGGCGAGGGATAGGTTGCCCTTTTTCAATGATTATTACTCATGAACTCGTTTTCGTGTTATAAACTTCGGCACCTCTAATTTCCCGCATGCCACATTTTGTGCGACTGTAAGGTTAGAGATAAACTTTCCATCGCGGTAGTGATCAATGGTCTTGAGAACGCCGTTCATAAATGCGGGGAATTTTATGTCAACTCCATCGTTAGGGTCCACCTGTCTAAAAATCGTTTTAGGGAAAAGAGATGGTGGTAGTGCCGCCTCTTGATTTTCATCTCTATTTGATGTTTCTTGCTTGGCCCGATTGCGGAGTCGATCTTGAAGCTCATAAAGGTTGCATGCTATCCTACGCAGGGTCGTTTTAGAAATGGGCTGTGATGGTGCAAAACTTGGGCCCAATTGTAATAGCGAGCGCGCATTCTTAGGTATTGTTATGCCCCCAATCACGGTGATCCTAGATTTTCTTGGTGCATTATCAACCCCATTTTGATTATTATCAGAAACGTAAGGAATTCGTTTGCGGTTGTTTCTTGAAGCTGAGGCATGTGAATTACACAAAAGATTTTCGAATTTTCGTTGTAAGGTTATTTTGGCATTAGATCTAATAAAATCGCATATCAATATTGACCCACCAACTATCCTCCTCCAAAGGCGATCCTCCAAATACAAAGCACAAAAATGCTCCTTCGTTGCACACTTCTTCATTCTGGCAAACATCTCGNATGTGAATTACACAAAAGATTTTCGAATTTTCGTTGTAAGGTTATTTTGGCATTAGATCTAATAAAATCGCATATCAATATTGACCCACCAACTATCCTCCTCCAAAGGCGATCCTCCAAATACAAAGCACAAAAATGCTCCTTCGTTGCACACTTCTTCATTCTGGCAAACATCTCGCTCTGCTTGCTTTGTAGTGCAGCTCGAAGTAGTTTCATTTCGATTCCTCGTACATGATGGCTGCCCTCTGGTTGACCGCATATCTCGTGAAGGCGATTTCGTTTTATAAACTTCGGCACAACTCGATGTTAAAAACAGCGGCGGAGAAAGTTGATTTGCTGTCTAGCTAAGACAATCTTCTGTCTTAGTGACAATGCTTCCTTCACAAGTCGAAAGTATTTTGCTGGTACATCTTGTAATAGTTCCCAGGATCGACTTTCTCTTAACCTCGGCATTGGAATATGAATGTGTCGTTTTCTTGTTCAGCAATCGCGAGGTTTTTAAACAGCATACATTTACTTCCATAAAAAACATGGACGGCGTTCTCAAGACCCTTGATCACTACGGCGATAGAAAGTTTATCTCTAACCTTACAGCCACACAAAAATGTGGCATGCGGGAAATTAGAGAATTAATAATCTCGAAAACAATAAGATTGTCTGTTAGTGATAAGGGGGGAGAGTTCGTAGTTATCCCTCGCCAGCTGCATGTTGAGATAACAGAGGAACATCTTAGTGATGCTACTCTTTATCGCCCAACCTCTGAAAAGGAATATAAAAGTCAATACTGAAAGCTAAACAATCAATGGGTCAGTGTGGCAAAGGCTACGGGCTTAAAATCATCGCTTATTTCGCGCTTTAAAATCGATAGACCAACATGTCCCGTCCTATACCTACTTATTAAAACACATAAGTTGGTATCACCTGATGATCATGCGTCAACCAATCCGTCATCATTTAATGTTCCATAGTGTAGCGGTAACCACCCTGCCCTTTGAATCAAGTAACGCGAATTCGAATCTCGCCGGAACTCGAATTTTGATTTCTGTGCGTGTATTTCTGCGAGTTCTACAGTTATCCAGCAGCTAATGGCTCTCTTGAAGGAGTGCCTAAACTGCTCGATTTTCAGATGGTCTGGGAAATATTTCGCGCAAATAAGGGAGTTGGCAATGGGACAGCGATTGGCACCAAGCCTTGCCATTGTGTATATGTCTAAGATAGAAGCCCCTGTTCTCGATCTCCGGCCACTACTCTACTGCAGATATGTAGGTGATTGTTTTGTCATCTTCTCTACGCAGGAGGAGATGGACAAATGCTTTGAATTATTGAACGAGCAGTCCGAGTACATAAAGTTCACCCGGCAGAAACGGAGAGAAAGCTGGCTTCCGTTTTTGGACGTCCAAATAAACCTATCAAGTAGCGGTTACCTGATAAAGTGGTATCGAAAGCCAAGTAACAAGAACATCCTCGTTCATTTCCTTTCTTCCCACCCCTCACACACAAAGAGGGCGATTGTGAGAAACATGTTTCGAACAGCTACCTCTGTGTGCACTACCAGGGAAATCAAGGAAGAATCGTGCGATTTGGCTCGGCAAATAGCCATCTCCAAAGGCTACGAAGTAGTAACCCCACGAGATAAGTTTAGAAGGAGAGCCGACGTGCCCAAGCGGAACACTTGGCCAAAAGAAAGTCCTGTTTATGTTGTCCTTTATTAGCCATGAAGTAAGCGTAGTTATTAGACGATGCTTAAGAAGGGCAGGTCTAGAGGAATCGGTAGTGATAGTTGAAATACCACCGGCTGCTCTACGTCGCCAATTAGTTCGTAACCGCCCATATGACCGTCTAGGTGAAACAACAAATTGCGTAATTTGCGCTTACGACAAACACGGTGATTGCATGAGTTCAGGTACGATATACCTGATCTCTTGTAATAATTGCGGAGATGAATACATTGGCGAAACGGGCAGACCTTTGTGTATCCTTATCAAAGAACACCTAAATGGCAAACGAAAACAGACAAAGTACCCCACTGCGCAGCACGCATAGGATACAAAAGCATAGCAGAGACGATTTTGAAGTAAAAGTCAATATCCTTGCACAGGAGACTAAAACACCGGCGCGAAAAGTTCTTGAGGCTTTTTGGTTAAATGCCAAAACCCTACAATGAATAGCAGGGATGAATGCCCGGAGGTCATACGCGACTTGATCCCGTATGTTCGCATCGATTTTTGATGTGGGATGGGGCAGTCGTCAACCACATGCGACTATAATCAGCTGTTCTAAACTTCCTCATTGGAAGTCACGAAAAAGCGGTGGGTTTTTCGAGAAGTTGTTGATCATGTAGTTACTATAGAGTCTCTTTTATCGTCTTTTTGCAAGTGCTATTGAAGCGTTTGGCCTAGTAGATTGTATATCAGCATGCCCTTCCAGGCTCTGAAGAAGGCGATACTGCCGAAACGTCAGCTGGTGTTGTATTGTATTATGTTTCTCTATGGAAGTAAATGTATGCTGTTTAAAAAACTCTCGATTGCTGAACAACAAAATGACGCAGTTAACATAGTGATAAGGTACTCAGTTCAAGTAACCTTTTTGTGCACTTTGTCTCGTCGAAGGGTTTGTATCGAAAGTGAAAGTAGTTGAAAATATGTTATAGAGAACATTCTTCACGAATATTGGAATGTTCTCTATGTAAATCAATTATAACCTTCCAAACATTTCAAATGCTTCTCCCATGACCTTTTCTCTATGACGATCTGAGAGCCGTATGTCTAACATTTCGCTGGCGCCTATCTCGTAAAATATCTGCACATACGGTCCTAGGCTTTGAATATCGCCCTATCAGATCGCAAGGCTTGTGAAATGTTTCCAGCACCCGTCTTTTTGCCTACTGTAGCCCAACTCCGCCTACTGTAATCTGACTCCGCCCAGCGCAAAGGTATATAAACGGCTCCACGGTTAGCTAGCTCATGTCACAGCAATGCTGCCCAAGTCACCGCATTCGTGCGTCACATCCATCTCATGTAATAAAAGTGTTATGCCAATCTCTTCACTCATAAGCAACCTGAACACCAGTGATCAGGCTGCGCCTACTCATAACCAGTATCATTGTTACATTAATTGTAGAGTTGTATTGTTATGACTGTTGTATAATTATGATAAACGGTTTAATTACCCGAGTTTGAGGTGTTCGGCATTGTGACTGCTAATCACAAGAAGTCCCGCGTGGCGCACACAAAGCCGAGCAGCTAATTCCGACCGAATCGTCTTAACTACCTAGTATTCCTATATCAACGAGCCGCCCCAACATATGTGACCTGTATAGAACACTCCTTGTAGGCTTAAACCCTATTTCTAATAACTATTCTACATGATTTCATAAAATGATGAGACGTATTTTCAAAGGCTGTTCACGTCGATTGTCCCTGGAGTCCTAAGATAGCCGTTCTAGAGAATTCTCTGTTGGACTGCACAGAGTGATTTCTTCTCCCGGACAAGATCGGTACCAACTTCCCTACACCGCTGGCATGAAAACTTTGATGAGTCCGTAGCGGGATCGAACCAGCACACTTATGATGATCGCCTTTGGTTTACCAATCCTCTCGTTTTCGGTGTTCGTTTCCCATTTTGATTTTCACTATTTTTTGCTTAGTTAGCAATAAAGTAGGTAAAGGTACTAAAACAGCTTAGAAAGACTAGTTGAACTAAATCACCTGTAGTAACTCCCAAGTCCGGCTTTCTATTAACCTCGGCATTGATTGAATATGTCTTTCAACTTCTGTTCAGCAAGCACGAGGTGCTATTTTATTTCTTTATTTACGCACAAGCTGACGTTTCGGCGGATTCGGCGGAAAGATAAATCACCTGTATCACCCGTAGTCCCGTTGATGGTCGAGTGACTCGAGCGGGCGCCAGTAAATCTTCCATTTTTGCATGTCGCGTGCAAGAGTAGCCAAGTGAGTTCTGCTCGCTCTAGGGGTTCGTCAAGCATCATATCTTTCTTCAAGGCTCTTTGTGGAGAACTCTGACCATCGGATCGGTGGTCTTCCTGCAGTACGTTTAACATCCCGACGAATACAGTCACTAACGGCTCTTCTCCATCGGTTCTCATCCATATGCATTACCTGTCCGGCCCACCTTATCTTCGACTCTTTGGCGCACAGAACGACATCTTTGATTTTTGGATCGTTGACGCAGGTCGAAGCTTCGGATACCATCCCTTAATTGTGTGGAACGGAATACTCCTAGCATCGTCATTTCGACTGCGCATTCGATAACGCTGAGTGGTCTCTCATCCTGCTTACTCAGCGACCAGGTTTCTGACGCATACGTTAGGGCAGGAAGTACCGTTGAGTCGAAAAGGTGGGCACGGAATCGGGTGTTTTTTGTCCTCTTCACTACATCCTTGATGCTCTTGAAAGCTAACAAAGCTGCTTGTTTCCTTCTGCTCAGCTCTAGAGCTAAGTTCTTCGTCATATTAATTTCCCGACCTAGGTAGACATAACTGAAGCATTCGGAGATATTCGTTCCGTTGAGCGTTAATGGGGCATGCGAAACCAATCCGTTCTTCATGAACATCGTTTTTGTGAGATTTGGTCGAAGAACACTCTTTCTAGAGGCTTTATCAAAGTCGTCAAGCATACGTTCCGCCTGGCTGTTTGATGTTATAAGGACGATTTCATCACCAAGCGAAGATGGTGTAACTGCTGACCATCGATTTTCACTCCCATATTATCCCATTCAAATGTTCGCATGACGTTCTGGAGGGTGGCGGTAAATAATTTTGGCGAGATGGTATCGCCTTGTCTAACTCCTCTTTTGACATCAATGTTAATATCTTTGCAGAATGGTGATATCTTGGTTGTGTAATTTTTGTACAGCTCACGAAGAATCTTTATGTACTGAGTAGGGACAAGGGCTTCCAAGACTGCTCCTATCTCAGTTGAGTCAAAGGCATCTTTATTGAATCGATGAAAGTGAAACACAGCGGTCTTTTGTATTCTCGCGATATTTCAATGAGCCTTGTTATCATGTGGATGTGGTCCATCGTGATAAATCCTCTTCGAAACCCTGATTGCTCACATGGCTGTCCTTCGTTTAGTGTTCTGCAATCCTGTTTAGGATGACTCGAGTGAAAAGTTTGTAGACGACATACAGTAAGCAGATTGGGCGATAGTTCCCGATATCGTGCATATCGGTCACACTTCTTAAACAATAACACCGTTTTGTTGGTCTTCCACTGAGTAGGGACCTTCCATTCAGACAGGTAACGTGTGAAGAGCCGAGCTAGTGTGTTTACGAGGACTGGCGGAAGGTTCTTCAGGTGTTCTGGTATTATCCTCTCCGGTCCTGGTGCTGTTCGTTTTTTCACCGACGAAGTAGAATGTCGGATTTCGGAAGCGAGAGCCGGTGGTGCAACATATCCATCCTCCTTTATTTCATATAACGGAAGCTGGACGTGGCTATCGAAAAGATCCGAGTGAATTATTATTCGTGAATTGTTTTCTCTATTACCTTTCTGGACGCTGTAACTGTTTCGTCTGGGCGCCGGAGTGTAATTATTTTGGTTTTGCAATTGACGAAGCTTCGGTAGGCTTTACGAATGCTTTTCCCATCCTCTGCAGCTTCGGCAACAGCATTATTGCTGCTCTTCTCTCTCTAAGATCTTCTTTTATCGCCTGTCTGCATTATTTTGCAAGTTTCTGCGCTAGTTCGCGGTTGCCTGCAGCTCGTGCGATTCCGCGCTGACCTGTGAGCTCGAGAGCTTCTGGAGACATAGGTCTCTTGGTGACTTTCGAACTATTAGCTTTCATAGCGCTAACGTGAAGATGTCGCATGAGCTGGTTATATGCTTCGTCGATGTTACCGATAACGACATCTTCCCAACAGTCGGCTAATAAATTGAATGAGCCCCAGTTTGCGGTTGTTCTGGGACTTCGCTTTTGGAATTTAGCGGCTTTTTCTCCTTTGCGCGAGAAATAGACTTGCACGAAGGAGGCGATGGTCTGATCCCGTGTAGAATTTTTGGACAACAGCGACATTGGTTAGGCAAAACCTGTTTACTATGATGTGGTTTATTTCGTTATGGTGCTCTCCATTGGGAGACTCCCACGTCGAGCGTTGAGGATGTGGCTTCTGGAATTGCGAGTTACCATGGATTGTCTTGGTCGCCATGATAAACTCAGACAGCCGCTCACCCTGTTCGTTCCATTCTAATCCGTAGGTCCCAATGTGACGTTCTTCAGACGTTTCTCTTGGTCCAATTTTGGCTTTGAAATCTCCGATGGTGACGTTGAAGAATGTGTGGTTTTCTCTACAGGACTTCTCCAAGTCCATATAGAACGCTTCTACTTCTTCGTGAGGGTTGGGTACACTCACAGGTAGCTTGCCAGGCTCTCGCAGAGTGGGTATGGAGCTTATTTGTTATACACTTCCCTGTCACTTGTTTGCAGGTTTTTGGCCGAATTGACTCGTGGAATACAATCCGCATAAGCAAGAACGCACCCACACACGCATGCATGAATACGCCTAGCAAATACAGAATGTGTCAAATCAGCGCAGCAGAAACAGGTAGTCCATCCCCTGGATCCACCTGCATCTCAGAGAAGCAAATATCGCTTTTGGTCCGCGATTAACCCCATATCCGCCACCTGGGGATGCGCAACGTAGCCTGGCGGCTAACCGGCTCGAGATCCGTCATATGAGACAGTTCCGTGGAGTTGAACTAAATATCGCAAGAAATATTATTGTAGTAGAGCTCTTCCTAAGGAAATAATTAATCTTCTTCTTAAAATAACTTTTTGGAAGAAGAAGTGTTCTGAAACCAGTTTCCATTTGCAACGAGTAGAAAAATAAAGGAAACAAAAAATGATCACATTCAAGACAGAAAAATTCCTGAACATTTCTTGGATTCTGAGTTAGGATCATTTTCTGTGTAAATAATGCATGGAGATTCCTGGTGAACAGTTCCAAACTATTAAAATTTCTTAAAAGTAACTCCCAAGTCCGACTTTCTATTAACCTCGGCATTGATTGAATATATCTTTCCACTTCTGTTCAGCAAACACGAGGTGCTATTTTATTTCTTTATTTACGCACAAGCTGACGTTTCGGCGGATTTCGCCTTCCTCAGAGCCTGGAAGGGTCAAGTTGACAGCAATCCACTAGGGCAAACACCTCCATAAACGCTAAACCAAGATTTCAATCAAATCACATTTAGCATAGTTCTGCACACTAACCGCTTTCTATGAGTCTTCTACTGAGTATGTCGCGTGAAGACCAACCGCTCAGAATTCACGTGGAAGGTAATGTGCCCCTCCCATCAGAATAACAGGTTTATATACTGTTTATACTCCCTGCGATTCATTTTCGGATTCTTGGAGGAATGCCTCGTTATCACGCGTGATATTGGACAGTATATAAACCTGTTATTCTGATGGGAGGGGAACATTACGCTTCCATGTGAATTCTGTGCGGTCGGTCTTCACGCGACATACTCATTGGAAGACTCATAAAAAGCGGTGAGTGTGCAGAGCTATGCTAAATGTGATTGAAATCTTGGTTTAGCGTTTTCTCTGTTTGGTTATGGAGGTGTTTGGCCGAGTGGATTGCTGTCAACTTGACCCTTCCAGGCTCAGAGGAAGGCGAAATCCGCCGAAACGTCAGCTTTTCGTAAAAGTAATCCCTCATTCTAGAGGGCGGTTAGCACAACGGTAGTAATGCCCATCGTCACGAGCATGGTTCTAGTTCGATTCCGCTCGGAACCAACCAAGCCCTTCGCCCCTCTGAGGTCAGGAAGTTGGAACCGGACTTATCTGAGAAAAAACCACTCTCTGCAATCCAATTGGGAACGCTCCAGACCGAGTATCTCAGGACTCCAGAGAGAATTACTCGACCAGCATCCCACGACATTTAAGACGAGATGGAAATCCTCAAGCAGGAACCGAAGCCGAACGTAAAAACTTGGAAGACCCTCGTGGACGATGGATGCGAAGAGACGAATTGAATGTGAGAAGTACTGGGATTCGCACGGTGGACGTGAAGACGGATCAAATTTCATGAATAAGTAGAACTTCTCGTTCTAACATCGAAGGAGCTTTGTTGAAAAATTATTTCACGCTAGAGTAAAATTGAGGAGGAGAACCACAAAATGAAATGAAAAGAAAATTATGCGAAACCAGAATCACATTTGAAAGGAAAGACAGAAGGTTGGCTGGAGATTTCCTGCTACACTCTACATAGGTCCGCTTCAATTTCAATTCAATTTTATCTCATTTTTCACATTTTACTTAAAGTACACATTGTAGGGATGCGTGTAACTCAGTGGTCAGGACGCCCTGTGATACACACGCGGGTTCGATCCCCACGCATGTGACTCACCAAGCCCCATCTCTCCGGGTTTGGCAGATTGGTACCAAACTTGTTTGGTAGGATAGTAGCACTGGTTCGATACATCGATAGGCCACCGCGAGTCACAAATATGCATTCAATCACCTCCAACGATGTTTAATGAAGCCGAATGCTTGGCGCATCACTCAGGGATTGATCAACACCGAGACCTTTATCTCTTTATCTTTGATGGACACTCGTATTCAGCGGCCGATGCGAGCGCTATTGTCTTCCCAGCTCAAAAGTTTTTTTCTCACTTTTTTTGCTGTCATTGTTTTAAATGCCATCATTATTTAAGGCTTAATTTTATGTAATTACAAACTATTCGCCGAAGTCCAGGAATGTTTTTTGGTTTTTAGGGATTATTGGACGATCAAATTCTTCCTAAGCTGAAACTATAGAAACCCTGCCTAATAATATCGTTTAGGGATTCTAGTCATCCAAGCCGCTTCAGTTATGCTGCGGCTAAGTTTCCGCGAGTGTTTCGTTTGCTTTCAGCAATGCAATGTTTTTTTCCATGTAGTTTTCGTTTAGTTTGTTGTTTCAGAGTTCTCTGAACCAAAGTTCTTACTGTGTCTTTTGGCCGAAAGGCGATGGATGTTAAAATGTTACCATTTGACATCACATCTGTTAAACCAGTTGTGAAAGTCCGCTCCATCCAATCCACCAATGGTTCTTGTAGATTTTCTCCACATTTTATGAAAACAAATCGTTGGCAATGAGAAAGAATCACGCTAGCCGTTTCATTCCATGGCGTCGAGTTACATCATCTGATCTGGTATACCTTCACTTCTGGATTTCCTTTACTTCATCTTTCCCATTCTTAATTTGCCAGATGTTTATTATGCAGCTCCCTGTTTTTATTTACAACGTTAATGAAGCCATAAATCTCGTTCGCCGGAAAAACACGTGAACAATCCGCGATGACAGAGAGAAATGGAAACAAAGACAAGAGATCCTATTTATAGTGCATCGTAATATATTACCTTTCGGTAAATAGGCCCTCAGTTCAAGTTGACGTCAACGATCTCCCGAAGGTCGACTAAAGACGCCCTGGTCGGCGGCGCTGCCATTGGTTGCTGGCTTGAGCGTCGCACTCTGCGATTGGTTAACGCAGCACTCGCTCCGCCCACTCCAAATTCTTGTCGTCGTGGTCATCCATCATAAAGCTAATGAAGATATAAGATGATTCCGAGCGGTCGAAGCAACCAATTCCTTTCCTTCCTACACACGTCTTTATAAAGTTCAGTTGCAAAATAATTCTAAACGCATCATATTATGGTGTCCCCAATAAGAATTCTTCTAATCGGCTTACTGCTTCTCATTGAAGGTAACTTGACTTGACTATTTCTAGTGGATTCGGAACAAAAACTGGCTCGTACATCGTACATATTCGATTTTTTCCTCAGAATTCGTTGTTTAGCCGGTTATAGTAAACCGTTGATGGAGTTATTCGAAAACATGATGAAGAAGAACACTGAGATCAAAAGTCATCGACTAATGCAGTTCATCTCCAAGGCTGTGCCATACGGTATTGAACCACCGAACCCAAAAATTGCTGAGTGAGTCATAGTTTATCGGCGATTTCCTCTCCTTCTCTCACCAGGAAAAAAAAGCAAGTAACTTATGCGATGACATCATCCAACAAAATTCGCAGATGCTAACTTTTTTAAAATCTACTTACTTACCTAATATTTGAATGGTCTGCTTTCACTGGCTGCGCGAGCCACAGCAAAATTTCCATTTTTTCGGAGTTTTGGTGGTTTTCTTATGATGGTTCTCTGGAGTCCCGAGGTCAGCCTAGCCAAAGCCTTCCCGAGGCCGTCATCATCACAGGCAGTCGCAGCCCTTGTGGATCAGAAGGAGATTTTCCACCGTGCGATTAGTTTAATACTAGAACGGTGGATCCTGCTATTGGTTTAATCTTAGGCGACTTTCCTGGTGGAAAAGCTGAACTTCTTCTCACTTTGGGAGACCCTGCTGGGGAGATGAATCCTGCTGTACATCGCATCCCGACAAACAGAAACGCTCCAGCCGCGATAACGTGGTATACCGTTGCGAGCAACTTTTTATCTTTGCTGCCTATTATTATTTTTTATATTATGTTATTGCATTGCTATTTAATACAAAGTTTTCAGGTATGAAACATTCAAATCGGATAAGTCAGCGAATTTCCTACATGACGGGAAAGGAAACGTTGTCTTCAGAGAATTTCGTCGGTTACGACTAGCCGATGTAAGTCCATTTGACATATTCGAAGTAAAGCGTAAATAATAACGCGTCCGATTCTGACAGGACCTTTAGGAATGCGTCATTCATGCAAGCCCATTCATAGTCTTGTAGAACTGATGAAATCCCTAGTTGGGCTGCAAAATGACCTGTGAGATACTATCGATGTTATAACTCAGTATTTTTCATACTCCCGGACAAGCTTGATACTAAATTGCCTATTCCGGTAAGATCGAATGCTTGGTAAGTTAGGCAGGATCAAACCAATGGCCCTGTTTGTACCTCTAACCCTGAGCTACACGTACCCGTTCAGCCAGCCGACTGCGATATATTCTGACAAAATTCAGCTTACATCCGACTCAAATATCTTTTGCGTTCTTCCGAAACCCCAGCTATAGACTTTTTTAAGAAACTAAGCCTATTCAGGGGTACTCACAACAAAGTTTTAACGAATGATTTGAATGTTGATGAGTGATAAATGAAGCGAGATTACGTTATAATAATGGATGACAATGCCTGAATGTTTTGCTGTTTGTGCTCAACAAGGCGGCAACTAGTTTCTGATTCCATTGAATCAGTCCGCTGCAATCTGTCATTTAATGAAGTTCAGGTGCTGCGCGGACGAGGTCGAACTGGAATCTAAAGGAAGACGGTGAACCATCAAATAACATACAACGATCTCTGTAACTCCTTTAATAATCGTCGATGATCTCCGTTGCCTTCCATTTGGAATTTCAGTATTTGTGTAAATATTCTTTTCTGTTTATATATCGTCGTGGATTATTTCATGATGAAAATGATGAGACGAGAGTGTTAATAAAGTCGTTTACACTCGAACACAATTCGTCCATTACGGTCTTTGGCAAGTGGATTCCCTTGAACGTTCTACTCCACCACCACAGGCAGCTAGCAGTTCCTCTCCGCCTTCATGAGACGTGGTGGCTCAAGTGTTGCTCTGGCTTTCTTTCTAGTTAGCTTTTGCGACAGAAAGTTAGCGACGTTGTTGGTCTTACAGTAAACTAGGAGAAAAATGACTGTACGAATGAGAAACAATAAGTCGTAAAAGGAAGAAAAAGGAGCTCTCGGAGTAGATCAATCCCTTTGAGATGCGTTATGTATTCAACTCCATCCATCATATTACATACAGAATAGAATGAATATTTGACTTTTGCATTATGTCGTTTCCTATCGATGTGTCAAGTTTGGTACTAATTTACTGACCGCTAGATTGGGGAATCGAACCGGTGACTAAGTCTGTATTGCAGACTCTAACCACTACTTTACACCCGTTCATACAAAGAACAATGCTAGAACAATAACTTGCTATAGTCTGATCCTAAACTAGGCACTTTGTCCGAAAGGATTACCGGATTGCTCAGACGACTAATAGAGATATAACTTCCAAGAGATCACCAATGGAGATATCCGAATATATTGCGCTTTATTTAAACACATCAGTAAAATGAAGATGAGGACGAGTGTAGTTTTCTTTTAAGCAGAGACCGATCTCTCATCTCTAGAATACAAAGGTTTAAAGAAAGTGAAAAAGCAAAGTTACTCTTCCACATGAGTTTCGGCTTCTACATCGTTCTTGAGTCGTCGATCATTTCTCCATCCCTAGTTTCATCTTTATTTCCGCTTCAATATCGTATCCAAATCAGATAGTTAGAAGGCCTAACGAAGTAGCCGTTGCCAAAGAGATAATTCCATTAGACCCATATCGTCTTGCAGATTTGGAAACGCTCTTTCAAGGTTAGGTTAGCACACCAGCGAGATTAAACTGAGCCAATAGCAATAGGCCAGCCTCAGTAACCCTTACAATGGGTGCTCAGTTCGGTGACATCATGTGTTGGGACGACAGGGAAGAGGCGACAAACTCTTGGGTAACGCAGGACGTCACTCGAACCGGATCTAACGACACACACGACAGGTCATGGATATTGTTTCCCACACTGCATGTATAATACAAGAACGTACCATAATATGGAATTAATAACGGAAGAGTTTTACACTCTCCCAACGGTTTGCCGCCTCATCGTGCGTGGGAGCTGTTCCTGGGTGTCGGACTGCGATCTTCAGTGGGGAATTTATCCTCTAGCAGGGTCTCCCAAGCTGAGAAGGAGTCCGGCGTTTCCATGTGGAAGCCTAGCGAAGAGTAAACCAATACCCGGATCCACCACCGTCCTAGTATTAAACTAGTCGTATGATGGCAAATTTTCCTCTAATCCACAAAGGCTGCGACTGCCCTTGGTGGTGAAGACCTGAGGCATACCTTGGCCAGTATGAGCTCGGGATTCCAGGGAACCACAATGGCTTAGCCATCAAATCTCTTAAAAAACTCTTAAAAATGGAGATTATGCTGGGACCCGAGCACCCACTGAGGACGGAGCATTCAAGTATCAAGTATCAAGTACTTTTGTATATTTAAATACATAGAAAGATCATATATTAATTTCCTGTGTATTGCGAAGCACGCGAGGTTGTAGGTTCGATGCCACTCCGTGGTAAGCCTAGACCTCTCTAGCTCCGGAGTTGATGAATTGATACAAGAGCTGTTCGGGGAGATAAAAAAACGGATTTGATACACCGTTAGGCCTCCACAAGTCACTGCATAGGCTAAATTTGCCTCCAATCACCAGAACGACGGTACGAGTGGAGTTCGATGCATAGCATCAATGAGGGATTGGTTAACATCGAGTGCTTCAAAATTTTGTTCTTAAATGTAGCGCACCTCAAGAATCGAAGAATTTCGCTCCCTTTAGGGCCCCTGGGCTTAGAAGAAAATTGTTTGATGTGTATAACATGGTTAGGAGATCTCAAGATCGCTCGTTCAGCTTTCGATTGTGAATAGTTTTGTCTCCACACATATAGATCCAGGTAGAATCCAACTGAACCAAAATGTTGTTACAGTGGGAAGTTTTTTCTCTTAAAATCCTGGAAAAGCACGGACTTAGATGTGAAGATATTAGAGATGCTAATTTCCAGTTCGTCATCACAGACAGCCCTGTCGTTAGCCATTTTGATAGAATGATTTTTCAAGTACCTCGGCAACCATTTCTAGATAGAAATCTTTGCTCCTCAACAATCGTATAGTTGCCGAAAAATACCTTCGAAAGGCCCATCAGCTCCAGAATATTCTATTATATTCTGCCATAATGAATGAGCTCAGATCTTGTTGGCAACAGGTGCAGATTCCAGTGGCTCTTATCCTGATTTATGAAAATATGTTTGAGCTCAGTTATATAGCATTTCAGAGCAGTTGTTGAAAAGGGCATTATTTTTGGGTCAGTCTAACAGTTACAATACTAACTCCTTACTATAACTTTATTCGGCGACTATCGATTGACAGTAAGGAGTCACGCACGACTGATTAGCTGTAGGATAGGATCGGGTTGTACCGTAGCACCAGCGATCTTACGGCAACTTTCCGGCAGTTCGTCAAAGTGTCCAGCCACCGCATGCCAGTCAGTGATGTCGGTAGCATGCCATTGCACGAACGAACGAACCAGTTCGATGGTCCGTGCACTCAGTCCTGACACGCAAACCTAGTAGAAGAATAGAAGTTTGATTAAAAAGAAAAATAACCGAAAAGCATTCTAGAAAACGTAAGTAGTGATGTATGTATTAAGCAGTAAGTCAAGAAAGTACGGCAAAAAGTAACCTTACACAACAAAACAAGCAGTTGGAATGAAAAGGCATTCAGATCAATGCATGCGATATGAGTGAAACAGAGATGAAAACTCTCTTATATAATGTCTTTTGGAATTAAAAACAGCCGCGAGCTGATTTAAGTTCCAAACTTCTGCTTGAATCCTTGGAATTCTGATATGTTCATCTTCTCAAATTTACAGATACTCAGGCAGTTCTTCTAAGCTATCAATACCAATCGATCAGTGTAAACCCTACCTCATCCACAATTGGTATCATACACTGTAAATAGCAGGCCTGAAATGAGCACAAAATACTCAATTCTTTTTCGTATTGATCAAGATCGGACGATAGGAACAGCTGCAAAAAAAGACATCGATTAACATAACGTAAGCTTTACAGCTTAAGTAACAAGACATCGATTAACATAACGTAAGCTTTACAGTTTAAGTAACTTTGTCCTCTAATTTTGAATATAACGTCTAACGTCTTTCTTAACTGTGTTCAATGTCGATTTCCGCTCCCTAGATCAATCCTGTTGACGGGTGATTGCTGATAACACCTATGAAACACGGCTGAGAGAAAGGCCAAACGAAGGACCCGCATGTTGCGGTGGTGAACGCGTCACTCCCCGGAAAGGACAATAGCGCGTTCGTTTCTCACCGCAGACACCTGCGATCCGGAGTTTGCAAATATCTCAACATCGATGTGGCTATATTTCACATCATACCAAGCCATGAAGAAAAGAATAGGCATTAAATAAAAAGTGATGACGTCTCATTTTAATAGAATCTACTAAGGACGAAAGAAATACATTGAAATTGCAAAAAGTAAAGGACAACTATCGTTGGCAATTTGACCTGTGGAATTGTTCAATGGAAGTTTTACGGTGATCTTTGAATAATAATAATAATCCCCAAATAGGAGATCGTCAAAAGAGAAGTTCTTTCAAATGAATAGAATTTCACAGATCAGCCAAGAACGCATCGATCAATCCTGTCTGTAACACTGTTTCCTGCATTCAGACTTATTACACACAGAAATTATGCATCGATTGATTACATCGATCAGTTGAGAAAATTAAAAAATTAGTAAGGTCTTAATAGCGGGAAACTCGCCTGATTCATAGAGCTTGACTTTTCGGGGATACTTCGTTTTCCCACTTCATTATGGCATAGATGATCGCACTAAAACGAGGAATTTTTAAAATATTTCAGACTGAATGCTTCACGTTTACGCACTAGATTTCCAAACAAGAGTAGCATTTCTTCACTAATTTTTCGTTTGGAGCAGCGTGTAACGTAGTAGTTAGAAATACCCCATCACACACATGTAGTCTTCGGTTCGATCCTGTGCCCGGACAAACCAAGCAAACCCGTCGCTCCGTGATTGTAAATTGGTACAAGACTTGTCTGGGAGGATGAGAGCACCGAGTTGACGCAGCGACGTCCTACGAGTCATTTCGTTAACGATCAAATACATTGCACAATCTCTAAGAGACTAAATCAACCCCGAACCTTCTTTATGTTTCTATTCCTTCGTCTTTATTTAGTGGGTTCTTGTTGGTTTGGATTACTACCGATTTGGATTTGTTATATTGCCCTTAAAGGGTTCGATAACAAGTCGCCAGAATCGCCGATGTCGTAAAGCAATTCGACTCATTAGCAACAATCCCTCTTTGGATATAGGCGGGTCAACGAGAAGTATTTATGGTGACTATCTGAGAGCAGCGGATGTGCAGATAGCTCTAGGGATTCTGAAGGAAATCAAGCTAAATCAGAATTCATCATGTCAATAAGGGAACAAGACTGCAAATCCTCATGACCTCTCGAAAAAAATTGCAGAGGAACATGTCATATTTGAAGACGAATCATCTACAAAAGTAAGCGCATAGATTAGTACTTTGTTAACTAAATGACTCCTTTAATTCTTATGATCACCTGTATTACCTGTCACCCTATTGATCATCGAGTGACTTGAGCCAGCGCCAGTAAATCTTCCATTTCTCACTGTTGCGTGCAAGCGTAGCCCAGTGGGTTTTGTTCGCTGTAGGGAGCTGTTGAGCATCATACCTTTCTTCTAGGGTTTCCATCAATGACTCTGACTATTGGGATGTTGGTATTCCTGCAATACTTTCGACATCCCAAGGAATCGTGTCACTTACGTATCTTCTTCACCGGTTGTCGTTCATAGCCATTATGTACTTGTCCCATATTACCTCCTACAATTAGGCGTATAGAACGGCGTCTTTGATTTTTGATTGCTAACGTAGATCGGAATTTCGGTTCCCTTCTTTCAAATTCACAATACGGGATGGTTCTCCTACCATGGTTCTCTCGAATGCGCGTTGAATGACGCTTAGCTACCTTTCATTCTGCTTAAGCGACCAGGTTTCTGAGTCATACGTTAAGGCAGGGAGAATTGTGGGGTCCAAATGGTGGGCACGGACTAGGGGTGCTCCTTGTTCTGTTCACTACATCATCGGCGTTCTTGAAAGCTCTCCAAGCCACCCGCTTCCTCTTAGTCAATTTTGGAGCTATATCATTCATTCTATTGGTATCTCGACCCATACAGGCATATCTGGAGCTTTCAGAGAGATTTATTCCGTTGAGCGTGAATAGAGTATAGCAAACCATTCGTTCTTCATGAACAACGTTTTTCTGAGACTGATTCGAAGACCAGTCTTTCCATAGGCGTTATCAAAGTCGAGAAGCGTTCGTTCCACTCAGCATTATAATAACGATGTCATCAATAAGGCGAAAATGTAATAATTATCAACCATCGAATTTCATTCAACTATTGTCCCACTCCGATGTTCGTATGACGTTTCGGAGGTAGGAGGTAAATAGTTTTTGCGAGATGGCATCGCCTTGCCTAAACTCTCATTTGACGTCCATTTTATTATAGTTATATAATGGTGATATTTCAGTTATGAACTTTTTACATGGCTCACGAAGAATCTTTATATACTGACTCCCTGCCAATTCCAGCCTTCCATGACTATTTCTATCTCAACTTAGTCACAAGTATTCTTTCTTTGATGAGCTTACACGAGGTTGATAATTATATTTATTTTCGGCTAACGTTTTGACATCTTCGTCTTCCTCAGAGCCGATGATCGGAGTCGATGGTCCACTCTTGTTATTACTCATTCGAGATGGCCCGCTGCGGAAGACCTGACTCGACACGAAGGCGAAGCTACCACATCGAGACGAATAACAACCGTGGACCATCGACTCGGATCATCGGCTCTGAGGAAGACGAAGACGTCGAAACGTTAACCGAAAATAAATGCGATTATCAACCTCGTGCTCATCAAAGAAAGAATACATATTGATTAGTCACACCGAGGTTCAAGGAAAGTCGGTTTCGAAATATTAGTCACAAGTCTTCATTAAATCGATTAAGGTAAGACAGAGTGGTCTCTTGTACTCTCGCGATACTTCGATGAGTTTTGTTATCGTGTGGATGTGGTCAATCGTACTGAATTCTCTTCGAAACCCTGCTTGTTCACATGGCTATCCTTCGCCCAATGTTCTGTCAACACTGTTTAGGATAACTCAAGTGGAAGGTTTTAGACGACAGACTCTAAGCAGATTAGGCGACGGTTGCCGAAATCGTGGAGGTCACCCTTCTTGAACAATAGCACGGTCTTGATGGCTTGCTCTGGATAGGAACCTTCATTGTAACAGGCAACGTCAGAAAAACCGAGCCACAATGTTTATGAGGACTGGTGGAAGGTTCTTCAGGTTTTCAGATCTTATCCTGTTCTGTCATAACCTGGGGCTGTTCGATTTTTCAACGGCGAAAAAGTATGTCGGATCCCTAGACGGAAAGCTAGTGAGTCAACATACCAATCTTCCCTTATTTCATGTGAGCATGGGAAGACGCGGCTATAGAACAGATTTGAGTAGTAAATGATTTTCTCCATCGCCTTTGTGGAAGGTGTAACTGCTCCGTCTGGGCGTTGAAGTGCAATCTTCTTGGTTTAGTAATTGACGAAGCTTCGGTGGGCTTAGGGAATGCTTTTTCTAGCGTCTGCAACTTCGATCATAACTGCTACTCGTTTCTGTTAATGATACTCCTTTATCGCTTGTTTGCAATGTTGTAGAAGTTCAGATGCTAGGAGTTGCCTACAGCACGTGCGATTCCACGCTGGCGTATCAGCTCGTGTTTTTGGAGACAGACGTCTCTTGTTGACTTTCGAACTCTCAACTTTCGTAGCGCTAACGTAAAGGTGTTGAATGAGCCGATCGCATTCCTCGTCTATGTTATCGAGAACGTCATCCTCCCAACCGCCGATTAATCGAATGAAGAAATCCTGGGTCTATGATGATTTTTGGACTTTTCTGAATTTAGCAGCTTTTTCACCCTTCTGAGAGAAATGAAATCTTACAAGAATGAGGCGATACCGTGTAGAATGGGACAACAGCGACATCGTTTAGGTAAAACCTTTGATTTACTGTGATCCTGTCTATTTCGTTGTGGTGTTGTGATACTTTCCACTGAGAGACTCACGCGTCCAACGTTGACAGTTAAACTTCTGGAATTGCAAGTTACCATGAATTGTCTTGGTTATCATGATGAAGTCATACAGCGGCTGACCCTGCTCGTTCCATTCGTAGCCCGTGGTCCTCAATTTTCATACGTTCTTCTTGGTCCAATCATCTCGTCAAAATCTCCAGTGATAAACTTAAACAATGTACGGTGTTCTCAGTAGAGCTTCTCCAAGTCCACATAGAACGCTTCGACTTTTTTTTTCAGGCAGTTAAACGGCCGAATGAAATAGAAAGTGGGTGAAAAATTCTGATAAAGAAAAAACGATGCTCTGTAAGTGGTGATTTACTTTGTTAAGACTTTACTGTTACTTCACATCTTCATTAACCCATTGACGACAATATAAGCTACCTCAATGTCGTAAAAGTTGCAAGAGTGAAAGAGTGTTATTCTAGTGATAGTAACAAAAGTGGTGCGATGACACAGATATTCATGCTGTTATCGAAAAAACTATTTAGAACTATTGGAATAAAAAGGATGCGACTCTCACGTTGCCAATTTTGTAACTTTACATGTCTGAACCTATGAAAGAGCGCCTTGCTCTTGATGACGAACTCACATCCAGTAAAATAAACACCTTGGTCTTTTTGAACCACATCTACCGTAACTGTGAGGCTTACAACTGGTCATGGACGAAAAGTAGAAGGAAAGTTCCTCTCTCTCGCAAATTGGTACCAGACTTGTCTGGGAGGATAGCAGCGCTGGCTCCAAACAACGGTAGGCGACAACAAGTCATTGTAAAGGCCAGATATGCATTCAATCACCTCCAAATGATGCTTAGTGAATGGCGCAGTCGAATGCATGGCGCATCCCTCAGGGATTGATCAACGCTGAGAGCTTTATTCTTTCATCCTGTTATATTCGAAATACTGTAATCTTCTGAAACACTAGTAACTACGGTAGCTGTTGCCAAGAACTTTACGAACATTGTCAGAAATTGCATAACCACAAAAAATCTTGCCTACATTATGATAGAAGGAAAGTTGTCAAGACCAATCATCACTGTGATGCAAATAGTAACTTATTGAGGCCTAACGATATCCCATGTCAATGTTCTTATTCTAGTGGACGATTCTGGCAGCAGTTTTCCAATCCAAGAGATGTAGGGTGATTCGTTTGTTTCGGCTGTAGGATCAAACCAACGACTATGTGTCTCGCCGACGCGCATCTGACTATTACGCTTCGCATGAACTCTAAGGTAGTTTAATGTTTTGGCAAACCTTTAAAAATGTGATTGGTTCCACATCAGCTAGACATTGTCGAACTTCTGTGAAATGAGTACGTTTAAACGAACAGATGAAATTTGACGGTGAAAATACCGTGTCCGCTGCCTAAAAGCGTTCATAGTGTTATAGCGCGTCAATGTCCCACATATCGCGATCTAATCAATAACTTACAGTATCTTTACATTGTACTACATAGCATTTTGTACGCTGTTCAGCAAGTTTACAATATAATAGGAATGTAGTGTAGTCGAGGACCAATGGATGAAATGGAAAGTCATAGAACGAATTTGCTGACATATTAAAGCTGTACTCGAAATCATGTTGGAATCTGGCATTACATCGCTGTAAAGAACATAGAACGATTAGTATTACTAAACGGAAGACAGAAGAACTTAGCTAGTAGACAGAAAGCTCTTTATTTAGAAAAAAACAATATTTTCGCTAAAATATGATCGATCGTTTAGCAGCTGAGCTGAGAATTTCAGAAAGAACTGTTTGTTGTTGTGACCAGGCCGACCCCGTAGCAGGAGATTCAGATTCAGGGTTTCCTCCAGCGGTTTGTAGACGATCCGCGACGATGTGCTTTTCATTCCTACCTTCTTTTCCAGGTACTTCCTATTCCTATTCACTTATCTATTCCTTCTCTTTTCGTTTGTGAGGTCATTTATTGAATGCCTTCATTTACATAAGTACTTCTAACACCAAGAAAGCCATCATCCTTTTTCAAACTAAAAATTTGAAATTAAAAATTATTTTCTGCTAAAACATACTACTTCACTGTGTGTGAGGTAATCTGGTGCCGATTGCTACATCAAAGATTTTACGGTGGAAAACAAACTGTTATCAACGGACAATCAGTGAACCAATAACTGTCCTCTATAAAAGAGCACAGCTGAGTGAGTGTACTTGCCCTTTCATGTTCCACTCCAGTGGATTCAAATCGATGTAACTAGAAGGAACCACATTGGAATAAGAAATCACTGCAGTGGGCAACCGATTTTGAAGAAGAAAAGGACGTCGAGACGATGGTTGAGTAATCTGCAACCTTGTGTTAGCTTATCGATGAAGAAAGTAAAATTGTCGTTCGTGTCCGTTAGGCTTCATAGCTTCTCAATGGGCTCGGTAGGATTGACGGACAGAAACAGTAACATGCTCTCCTACATACTTCCTTATTTTTACTGATTCTGCCAGGAAGTGGTTTTTAGATAGCCGGTCGTGTTCTGCCGTGACTTATGTTCAGACATACCAGGGTTTCTTAATGTAGGTATTGTACTCTTTCTTAGCTAAAGTGATCTTTACCAAGAATGATTCTCTTAATGCGACTACAGAGAAGCTCAACACACCAGAAAGAATCATCCTTGAGGATCGTCATCAGTTCGAAATACCAACGCCTTTACTTCACAGCCAAATAATCATCAACATCTCCACGATGTCTCCTATCAGATCAATTTCAGGGCAACCACACTCAGTGAGTGGTAATTCAAGTTTTCGCGGCTCAATAACATCGACACCGAAGTTTTTCGTCCTTCTTTAACACTACCAATACTTATATCCCCTTCAATGTTGACATCCGGAAAACTTATCCATATTGAATCGAATATTGATCGACCATACAAGACAAAATTTGAGAAAGCTCAAACAGCTTGCGCTAACAATCTTACGTTTAAGATTCATATGCGAAATCTCCGAATCTGATGAGACCATCCAAAAATCTATGGTCCTCGGAAAGATCATCTATTATCTAATCCGAACACAGAAGTTTTCCTGGTACTTACGTAGGTTCTCTTCTGATCAAGGAACAGTCTATGAGGAAAGAACTAATGCAGATGTTCTCACAAGCACGCATAACCATAACCAAAGCTCAATGACGCCCGCAAGCTACTGAGCTTTTTCTCCAACAAATCCACTAATCCTATTAGAGTAATTCATCCGAACACAATTCACTTACAGTACGTCTCATGGGGACGTGCACAGTGGTAAAATCTACTGACCATCAATCAACAATGCATTTTCAGGTTTTCCATTGTTTCCGTGTGTTAAATGGGACTACGGTACGTCTATTTATATCGATAGCAACTTCGTTCGGGAACAAAATAGACGGCGAAGAATCGACACGAAAGTTTAGCACTTATAGGGACATATCGTATTTAACGAATTTTCTTAGTTCCCTATATCAATGGATCAATAACATCAACTCTCAAGAGTCAAAAGAATAACATTCACCTGGAAACAATCGGCATCGGTACCGTTCTCTTCGGATATATACATAAAATCGCGTTTTAATCGAAACGATTCAGCATTTACTATTATTAATACTACTACTAGACAAGTAGTAACGCAAGATCGAATAGTCATGACCTGAAATGTCTTCATAGAAAAACTCTGAAAAACTCCGCGCTAAGAAATATCTGAACTATCGACAAGTGGAGCGCGCATGTGCTGCAGTGGTCAGAGGAGCTCTGCAACACACAAGTATGTTCGACTCCCATGACCGTGGCTCACAATCTTACAGACTTGCCTGGGAGGATACAAGCACTGACTCGATACATCGGTACGCCAGCTCGAGTCATTGTAAAAGCCAGATATGCATGCTATCACCTCCAAGCGATGCTTAATAAAGTCGAATGCATGGCGCATCCCTCATGATCAACGAGCTTTATCCTTTATTGATAAGTCGACTAATGTGTCTCCACCTTCTCTACGAATAAGTTTGCATTTTCGCCCGAAAATCCCACAAACACCGATGAATCGTCGACAGTTCAGAACTTCTCCACTGTAATCGGCAGTTTATGGCGATCCTTCATTAGCTTCAACGATCGACTAACCGCATCTACTTGCTATCGTTGCCAAACGGTGAACAGATAAAAAACAGGAGCGAAACACGTTACATCGAAGGGGAATTCGTAACCTTCAGATAAATTTGCCCTTTATGAAGAAATCCTCCTATGTGATGGCTTGGACATAGAGTTCTGTTTTTGATGGCAGTGACGTTGAAGAAATGGTCACAAAGGTAATATACGCTTAAGAAATTACTAAGTTACCAGTGGAACCAATAGCAAAGAGCACAGTACGAGTTTCCAAGCAACGTAAAACTTCCAGTAACTAGAAGCACTGCATCACCAATACAAATATAGCCTAGCTCTCGCACTTAAGCTATACCAATGTAGTCTGAATCGTGAACGAAACTATTAGAAAAAAGCTTGAAAGTAACCCTACGTAATATTCAGATGTAACAAGTCCATAATACGGTGAAAAAAATGATAGAACATTTCTAGTGGCGACGTGAAAATACAGAGGCGATAGAAATCTGTAGCTGCAATCAGTTGGCGTCCGACGCAAATCAATCTAGGCCATGGCGAGAACCTCGAAACGAGATATATAGCGTATGTTCGCGACGTCATCGCACACACCGCTTGAGGACGGGCCCCTGGTCTGCGAACCTATGGTCCACCTTTTCCTTGGGCAGACCGTCACTTGCACATGGCTAAATTAAAAACAGCAAACAAAATCATCTATCCAAGTCAAGCTGGCCAACTGCTACGTCATAAGCGGTCCATCCACACAACGCGAGCCACGATCCACATCAGCTCCACCGTTGCTACTCACATCTCAGTAAAATACATCTTTCCTCATTAGTTTGCGTAGTCTTCACTGCTTCTATTCTAAACCTTCTTTAAACTGCACTTCAACGGAATGATTGTAAAATAATTTAGCAATATAACAGATAAGCATAAAGCACGTCAAATGATCCAAAAATCATAATTAACAAAACATTTACGTGACTGTGCAGCATGATAGTTGCAAAAGAACATAATGAGATGCACAATGATGTGTTTCACGACTCCGCTGCGTAAGTGTCGTTCTCAACGACTTCTTCGATTTCACCTTCATCGTCAGCGGTTGCCTCTTGGTATTGCTGGTATTCTGACACGAGATCGTTCATGTTTGACTCAGCTTCAGTGAACTCCATTTCGTCCATACCCTCACCAGTATACCAATGCAAGAAGGCCTTACGGCGGAACATAGCTAAGAAATCACAAAATTTAAGCAGTAAAATATACCCACGAAGTGTGCGCAAGTGCCAAAAAACTAACCTGTGAATTGTTCCGAAATACGCTTAAACAACTCTTGAATTGCAGTAGAGTTTCCAACAAATGTGGCGGACATCTTCAAACCACGTGGAGGGATATCACAAACGGCTGTTTTTACGTTATTGGGAATCCATTCAACAAAGTATGATGAGTTCTTATTCTGCACCGACATCATCTGATCATCAACTTCCTATAATACAGTCACCGGTCAACGATCGCGTTTTTTGCTTGACTTCCTCAATAAGACTACTGTATAATGGCTTACACGCATGCTCATACGTCCTCGGAACATAGCTGCAACAGTAAGGTAGCGTCCGTGGCGCGGATCGCATGCTGCCATCATGTTTTTCGCGTCGAACATCTACAAAAATATATTTCGAATTAGTACTGCCAATCTTACTCTCACGAGGTATCCATAACACGCACCTGCTGTGTGAGCTCCGCAACAGTTAGTGCACGATATGCCTGCGCTCCTTTAGCTGACAACGGAGCGAAACCCGGCATAAAGAAGTGAAGTCGGGGGAATGGCACCATGTTCACGGCTAGTTTGCGGAGATCAGCATTCAGCTGCCCGGGGAAGCGCAGACAAGTCGTCACTCCCGACATTGTCACGGAGACTGTAACCACAAACGTCATTCCACATAATGTCGCGCATATTGCATTAGTACTCCACTCTACTTCGCATTGTCTAGTCCACCAGTAACAGCTGTTACGGCTAATCCGAAATTCCAGAAATCTGTGTCGGTTCCATTATTTCGACTTTTCATTCGACGCTAAAGATTACCACCATCTACTTTGCATATTCGGAAGCATATACACTTCTTACTACAACACTACCACAAAATTAACCTCAACGCCTAGAAAGAGCCTCTCCTTAATAAATCCGGCAACCAGCATCGTGCTCCAATAACTCCCTGTAATTCCAGTCATTTCATAAGATTTTCAGTCAACTTTATCTTTGTGACTTCTTGCTTGAACGAGTTTCTAAGACTTCAACGTGTTGTTGAAAAATAGCAATGAACTATTGACTATTCTTGTCATCCATCTCACAAAAGATTTCCCTGGGGAAATGTGAAAACAGCACTGAAATGCAAAGACAATCGATATGCTAAAACGAAGCTATAAATTAACCATTTCATTAAAATAATGAATGACAGCTATACTTTCAGAAAGGGAACCGATTAGCCCTAAAAGTCGCACGCAACGACATTTCACCAGGTATCACAAGACCTTGTAATTTCTCAACAAATACCTTAACTTTACTGGAGATTCGTTAAATATTGTACTGTCAGCAAAAACTTGTATCATATTGCTGCCTTAACCACACTAAACCTGGAAGCACAAATGTTCACAGTCACTTGTTTTTATCATCGTAATCTTGTTCACCATAGGCTAACATGAACAAACAGCAGTAAAACCTCCATCTCATTATTGTCCAGCATAACGAGGGCAACTCACTCCACTCTGAAGAACGGATATGCTCGCAAACAGCTTCTTGAGATATCTTACAGTAGACCTGTCGACTCAAATCCGCCTTAATGCTACCTTGCTTTCATGAACACATGGTTTTGTTCGATCCATGTGCAGACTACAGTCCGTATACAAGCAAGCAAACCCACGCACATATGTATGCATAAATTACATACACACAAAGGTCCAGACCAATCCGGTGCAACATTCCATCCAGCGCCTCTCAGTGAGCGCTCTCCGCCCTATGAACAACCCTTCACCCACCTCCTCGCTGCCGCTAACAAACAAATGATCTCCAAATAATGCAGGTCGTTAGAGTCGTGACCACAGCGATGGCCTAACCTTAAAATAAGTACATACCTGAGTACATTTCGAAAATATATTGCAAAATCTCCAGGCAGCTATACCACAACTACCTGACAGGACTAGTAGAAAACATTAGCTTAACACTATACTAAAACCATAACAACAGCGTATCTGCTCAAATTCATAACAAAGACTGACCAACTTTGTCTTTAATTTGACATATGAATTCAGGAATCCCTTATGAGTCTAAAAACTCTAAAGCACGTCATAGTTGAAAAGATCAATTCAGCATTTAGCCGTACCCATGCATTCGATTACGAACGTACTTGAGTACTATACGACTTAACAGATATCTCCTTTAAATAAAGATGAAGATAAGGCCATACATATGACGGATAATCGTACAAATAACCTTCTAAGATTACAAGACATACCAAGATGATTGAGATCTCCATAAGTTGGGTTGGTTAGTTTGAGCGTTCGGAAACATATATCGTAAAGAGCCTCATTATCTATGCAGAACGTCTCGTCCGTATTTTCAACAAGCTGATGGACAGATAGCGTAGCATTGTAAGGCTCAACTACTGTGTCTGAGACCTAAAAATGTATAAACAACAGGTTCAAGCTATGTATATTCCTCTCTACTTCTGTTCAGCGAACACGAGGTGCTATTTTATTTCTTCATTTACGTACAAGCTGACGTTCCGGCGTATTTCGCCTTCCTCAGAGCCTGGAAGGGTCAAGTTGACCGCAACCTATTCGACCGAACACCTGCATAACCAAACAGAGAAAACGCTAAACCAAGATTTCAATTACATTTAACACAGCTCCGCACACTTACCGCTTTCTATGAGTCTACCACCGAGTATGTCGTGTGAAAACCAACCGCACATAATCCACATGGAAGCGTAATGTGCCCCTCCCATCAGAATAACAGGTTTATATACTGCGCTATATCACGCGTCATAATGAGGCATGCTTCCCTGCGGTTCATTTTCGGATTTCTGGAATTAATCCAGAACGCCTAGAGTTTTGTGCGCTTGTGTTCTTGATTCCTGCGCGAGGATCGTGGTACTTCAAACTCCTTCCCGTTATGTCTCTGGGTCTTATGCGTGCCTAGCGGGGTATTTGGTTTATGTTTTCCGGCTTTTATGCGGACACAGAGGAGTCTGCCCGTTTCGCAAATGTATTCGTCTCCACACGCCTTACAGGAGATCAGATAAACTATACCCGAATTCATGCAGTCACCGTCTCTACCATTGGAGCAAATTATGCAATTTTGCGTTGCACATAGACGGTCGTATAGGCGGTTACGAACTAGCTTGCGGCTTAGATTACTCGGTGGTATTTCAACTATCGTTACCGAATTCTGTAGACTGGCCCTTCTTAAACAGCCTTTTATAGCTGCACCTACTTCATTTGAAATGAAAGGCAGTATAAACAAGACCTTGTTGTCCCTATGGTTATCGTTGGGTACCTGTGGTTTCCTCTACACCTTTCTCGAGCTACAGTTTCGTAGCAATTAAAAATGGCTATTTGCCGCGCCAAGTTCAGGAACTCCTCTCCCTGCTGTTTTCCTGTGCACACGCTGGTAGCTGTTCGATACATGTTTCTCACAAGCGCCCTTTTTGTGTGAGAGGGGTGAGAGGAGAGGTAATGAACTAGGATGTTTTTACTACTTGGCTTTCGATACCACTCCGTAATGTAGCCGTTTTCTCATAGGCTAATTTGCACGTTCAGAAATGGAAGCCATTTTTCTTTTGGTTTCTCTCGGGTTAATTTAATATACTCTGAGCGCTCGTTCAACAGCTCGAAACATCTGTCAATTTCTTCTTGTGTTGAACAAATGACCAAACAATCATCTATATATCTACAGTAGAGTAACGGATCAAGGTCGATTACTGGTGCTTCGACCTCAGACATGAATGTAGTGGCAAGGTTTGGTGCTAGTCGTTGTCCCACAGCCAGCCCTCTCATCTGTGCGTAATGCCTCCCGGACCATCCGAGGATTGAGCAGTTTAGGCACTCCTTTAAGAGTGCCATCAACTGCTGAATGTATATTCCAACAAATAAACAGGTTCTGCAAGGCGAGGTAGGCCGCTAATTTTTCATTGTGACCTACTACATTCTTGGTGTTAATTTGTGATGACCCTTACCTCGGCTGTCGGTTTTGGGTAACATCAAAAATTCAAAATCAAAGACATAAATGTATAGAATCGCTCAAATACTTTCAAACACAAGCTGGGTTTATAATGTGGAAAAAAAGTCTACCTTAACAACCAACCTTTGGTGACGGTACAACTGAAAACGAAGCCATGATACGGTCGGGGTACTCTTCACGGATTTTAGCTATCAACAGCGTTCCCATTCCTGATCCAGTACCACCTCCAAGTGAGTGAGTAAGTTGAAAGCCCTAAACAGAGAATTAGAAAACACACCCAGTACAGAAAACAAGATGTGCCTAACCTGGAGACAGTCACATGCTTCAGCCTCTTTGCGGACAACATCAAGAATATTGTCAACGAGCTCAGCACCCTCTGTATAGTGACCCTTGGCCCAGTTGTTTCCAGCTCCAGACTGCCCGAAAACAAAATTATCTGGGCGGAACAGTGCACCGAACGGTCCGGAACGTACGGAATCCATCGTTCCTGGTTCCAGATCAACCAAAATCGCTCGTGGGACATATTTGCCGCCTAAATTAACAGCTTTACGTGTCTAAAATGTGGAAAAAGCTACATACAAACCAACCGTTAGCCTCGTTATAGTAAACATTGATCCTCTCAAGCTGAAGATCACTTTCACCTTTGTAGGTCCCATCAGGCTGGATGCCATGCTCATCAGAGATAACCTCCCAAAACTGAAAAAACCACAAAATATCTCACTATGTCAATGTCCATCGCTCCGAAATCGTGACCTATGAAACATGTGCGCACTAGGGACAACGATTCCGATTCCAGAGACGCTGCGTCACCAAGGCTTGCTCGCAATATGTAACTTCTTCAAGATGATTTCACAACTTCATCTCATACAATTTTTGAACACTACACCGTCCAAAAATGTAACGAACCTTTCCAGAAAGAACTAAACACACCGCGAACACGAGTTGTGTTCGAAACTTATTGAAAACGCAACAGAAGACAACAACTCACCTTCGCTCCAATCTGGTTACCGCACTGACCGGCTTGTATGTGCACAATCTCACGCATTTCTTCAGGAAGTTAGCTGAGATCACCACTAGACTGAAATCAGGCGAATTGAATGAACACTAAAGACCAACCGCTACACGTACGCAACGCGACACGAGATTGGCGCCACCTCACCACCACTCACACACGGATAACGTCCGCCACTAGGCGGAGTCAACGAATCAGCAGCTCGTGCAGATCTCGCCCCACCTCTGCTTCGAGAAACGCGGCAAATTCAAACGAGTTCCGACGTGGAGCGCGTTTGCAGAACTCTGCAAGTGCCGGTTGATTTTCGCGCCAGCCGTCCGTGACTTCGGCGTCGGCTGAGTCATCGTGCGCGTACATAATGACGTCACTGTTTCTCAACGATTGCACTTCCTCGGGCTATTCATGGTTTCAACATCCTGGATCGATAAGGAGGGATTCTGTGGCACTGGTCGCGTTAGCTGCAAGTATTGGCCTGCGGATCACTGATGAAATGCGATGGGTGCAGTTATTTCAGTCATGGTCAGAATAATGGCATTCTTTTCTCTTTTACGGATAAAGAGACATTTGCACCAGACTTTTCTTTGGAAACATAAATCCATAACACATCCGGAATGATGTAATCGAAAGGGACATGTGGTAAGAAAATCTACTCCAGTGTAAACGGGATCTGGAAAACCACAGTGTTTGTTGAAGTCGAGATATCAATACTTGATTGTAAATGGACTTATAGGTTTTCCAAAAATCAATGAGGTGACGACAATAAGTGGGGTAGCCAATGGAGTTCATCGCTTAGATGGAAAGCGAACCAGTTAACTTAACGACTATTAGACTCAAACAACTGAAGACGGTCTTCCAGACAACCTTCTGCACTGCAGAACCGAGCCTCGGGATCATAGAAAGGAATGACGGATGATGAAAACGCATGAATGGAAAAAGCGAAGTCAGAATGGTCCGTAGGATTGATGGTACGGGGAATAGCAAGACGAATAACACTTGTACACCTGCTCGGTGTGTCTTCACCAATTCTGAAAAATCTTAAGTACCTCGGCACAGCTTCCTTTTGACTCAAGGCCGCTCTAAGGAGTAGCCAGGCCGTCACAATTTTCTAGCTACTAACAAGAACATAAGCTACAAACCACAGAAATAAATCGCACGCACCATGTTTCAATTCTCTGGAAGAGGTAAGCATCCTTGAAAAATCAGACAAACCAAAAAAAGAGAAGAGAAACAAGTAATGTTCACTAACCAATAGCGTAACAACTACCACTGAAGCGTGTCGACAGTGATGTGTGTATTGAGCAAATATGTAATGTAATAGAATGCCATAGTTTTTCCCCTACACATTACAACAGTTTTATAAAGCTTCCACAATTCAACACACGAGCTATAATTGTGAGCGCGTATTGCGCAGTGATTGGAGGCGCACCACAATACGCAAGAGATCGATCTCCGCACCCGTGGCTCGCCAATCCCTCATCTCTTGGGGCTTAGCAGATTAGTACCAGACTTGTCTGGGCGGATAACGGCACTGGCTCGATACGTTGGCAGACCACCACGAGTCATTTTATAGGCCAGAAATGCATTCAATCACCTCCAGCGATGCTTAATGAAATCTAATGCATGGCGCATCGCTTAGGGATAGGTCAACACCAAGAACCTCATCCTTTTTCTTTTACACTTTTACCACAATTCAGTGGTTAACAATTACTCTTCGTGAGCTAAACTTACCGAGTTTGCGTAAATATAAACCCACACGACCTCCATCTATGGTGATCCATGTATGCTAAATTAGACGCAGATCCTTCAATTTTGATAGCGAAACTGTTCTAAAACATTAACTGCTAACTAGTGGGAAGCGATGCAAGTCTGATTCAGCAGTCATCACAAAATCCCACAGCACGTTGCCTCCGACACCAACTGACAACGAAGGATACGGCTAATAGAACTATCTCTCCTGATTCTCTCCAGTTACTCTTGATTGATATGACAACTACTGGTTGCTCGTCTGCCACTAAATCTACTGCTAAAATTATCCAAGTGATTGCAGTTATCGGCAAAACCTGACCAAATACACAGTGCTTGTCAGGTGTAGATATTTATAGTTCGCAACACATTCAGTTAGCAAAACAATTCCATAGTGACATATATAACCCTGCATTTATCGGCTAGTGTTCTGGAAAAACAGTCCTCTTTATGTCCTTTCACACTGTATGCTGCCACGAATATTTCTATACTTTGCTTATCTTCTAACACCCATTCACGGAATAATGGTAATCATTTTGTCTGGGGGTTACCACATACGAAATGACGTTCTTCCATCATTTATCTTCATTGACGTTTTCAGCGTCGGTACAAGGATAAAAGGATGAAGTTCTCTGCGTTGACCAATCTGTGTGATGCGCAATGCATCTGCTACCAGTTTGCCGACCCCGGAGGGATGGAGAGCTTGGTGGGCCATGTGCGCAGGGATTGATTTCACGTGTGTGTCGCAGTGGCGCCTCCAACCATTGCGCCATACATGCCCTTCAGCGTCGGTCCAGAGTGGTAATTCCTGGGATTCCAAGGTAACAGCCGTTACCACTTCCGATTCCTGTGAATGTGAAGTGATTCCTGTACGGGCAGAGAAGCCTACGGTGGATGACAAGGCAATCGAAGACGACGTAGAATAGTAGTTATTCGACAAGCATCCTTTAAAAACACGGAAAAAACTAGCAGTCAATGCATGACGAACTCCGGATACAACATATCAGATCTCGAATAATGGAACACCTATGGTCTATTTGATCACCACTTCCTACTTTCGTTCGCGTTTCCATATATCTCTTAGCAAAAGAAAGAAATGTACAAGGACGTGGAAGATTAACAAATTCCAGCCACTTGGTGATAATGGTGGACGAGCATGCATCGGCGAAACTGACAAGTTCGCTGACGTCCGTTAGTGCTGACGGCGATGGTACGACAGACAGTGTGAAGGAATAATGGAGTAATTACAGTAAATGTCGATTGCACTAGTTGGTGTAAACATGTTTATGTGAGTATAAATGGGCGTAACACATCTAACACTTCCCAGTTGAACACCTCGTTTTACTTCTTTGAGACAAATCCACCTTTTTGTGTCGAGATGATAATCACCTAGTGTTGGACAATAAAACTTAGCAGTTTTATCCCACTACCTAGCATCGCACCACTGGTAAAATTATTGAAAATAAGGGACGATTCGCATTCAGAAATCCAGGCCACAGTTAACCAGTTTCAAGAATCATAGCATCCTGAAAGAAATCTTGTAGCATGGTGGAAAACATCTTTATGACCGAAGATCGGTGGCCATGATCTGGGAAAGCCAGCAAAGTGGGAAGTTGTGTTGGGTCATAGACGATTCTGCATGATGACTACCTATCCAGATAATGAACACTGAGTAAAACTGCAGCATAAATAAATATCTCCTAATGAATGATAGTTAAAAAGATAACGAATGAAGCTTTCGGAGTTGATCAATCCCTGAGGGATGCGTCATGCATTCGACTTCATTAAGTATCATTTGGAGGTGATTGAATGCTTATCTGGCCTTTACAGTGACTCACGGTAGCCTATCGATGTATCGAACCAATGTTGCTATCCTCCCAAACCAGTCTGGTACCAACTTGCCCTTCCGAAGGGATAGAAGGCTTGGTGGACGGCCATGGGAGTGGGAATCGATTTCACGTGTGCTGCAGAGCGCCTCTGATCACTGCGCCACACGGGCCCTATGAATGGTAGTTGGAAAGGGAAATTTTGAGAAATATAAAAAAAGCGATATTTTTTTGGCATGAAGAACTTCCAAATCCAAGAGAAAAGAGGAATATAAACGTTTACGAACAGAATTTACAAGAGCCTTGCTAGGGATCGTAGCCGACCAACAAGCTTGACGAGTTCTGAGAAGTGATCTTTGCAGAACCACATTTAACCCTAAACACTGACTTTCTCCACAAAATTAAGATAAAATCTAGAGCTCTGTAGCACATTACAGCCTCTCTGGATAGAACTAATGAAGGGACCAATAAAAAGACATAAAAAGACAGTTTCTAATGGCTACGAAACTGTAGCTCAGAATACGTGTAGAGGAAATCGTATGCCTCCAAACGACAACTCTAGCGATAGAAGGGTCCCGTTTATCCTACCCTTCATCTCAAATGATATAAGTACAGCTATAAAACGCTGCTTGAGAAGGGCGGGCTTAGAGAATTCGGTAAGCGTAGTTGAAATACCACCGAGTAATCTTAAGCGCCAGCTAGTACGTATCCGCCTATATGACCGTCTATGTGCAACTCAAAATTGCATAATTTACCCGAGTGGTAGAGACGGTGATTGCATGAGCTCGGGTATAGTTTATCTGATCTCCTGTAAGACGTGTGGTGACGAATACATTGGCGAAACGGGTAGACCCCTCTGTGTCCGCATGAAAGAACACCTAGCCGGCAAAAATAGACCAAATACCCCGCTAGGCACGCATAGGACCCAGAGACATAACGGGGACGACTTCGAAGTATGTGTCACGATCCTCGCACGCGAATCGAGAACACAGGCGCGAAAAACTCTCGAGGCACTCTGGATTAATTCCAGAAATCCGAAAATGAACCGCAGGGAAGAATGCCTCATTATCACGCGTGATATAGGGCAGTATATAAAACTGCTTTTCTGATGTCAGGGGCACATTATACTTCCACGTGATTTCTGTGCGGTTAGTCTCTACGTGACATGCTTAGTGGAAACCTCATAGAAAGCGGTGAGTGTGCAAAGCTGTGTTCAAAGTGATTGAAATCTTGGTTTAGAGTTTCTTTGTTTGGTTATGGAGGCGTCTGGCCGAGTGGATTGCTATCAACTTGACCTTTCCAGGCTCTGAGGAAGGCGAAATCCGCCGAAACGTCAGCTTAATCGTGAACAAAGAATAATAACACCTCGCGTTTGCTCAACAAAAATACGAAGAAAATCACTTGATCAATGCCGAGGTTAATAGAAAGTCGGTCGTGGCAGTTACTAAAAAGACATAGTTTTCTTCTTCAATTGAGAACAATTCCACCTATATACGATAATGGAACAATTGAGAGTAGTTCATAGTATGGACGAGTTGTATGGTTTGCAGATCAGAGACATCTCATTCAAGAGTATAGCACAAGGAATTGTTATGCTGAAACCCGATAACATCTTGCAGACGGTCGCCACCGTGCGGAAGAGGAAGTGTCGAGGTCGAATGTGCCGCGGCGTGACAGACAGATGGTGACCTCGGATAAATTGCATGATTTGACCGTGATCTTTTTCTACTGCGTATTCTACAAGCGGAAACCCATCGCTACCAAAAAAAAACGAACGTCGAGGCGTGTTATATATTTATGAACGTGTGGTCTTCATACGATCATCAAGAAACTAGTCATAGGAGGTTGGGAGAAGCCCATCCGACAAAGGAGTTTAGCAAGGCTGAGAAGGAAAAAGAGCACTATTCTCTATGGATATTCAAAATTGAGCAATTAGGTCCGCCCAGTGATTAAAGTGCAGCGATTTCTGAATCGCTTTGAGGGAAACTGGTTGGAAATCTAATTCAGCCTGATTAATACACAAAGAAGAGGTTCTGGGTTGCAATGAAAGGATGAGATGTAAAGCTCTCGGCGTTGATCAATCCCTGAGGAATGCGCCATGCACTCGAACCAGTGCTGCTATCCTCCAAGACAAGCCTGGCACCAATTTACCTATACCGGAAAGACGGAAGGCTCGGTGGGGGTGGGGCGTGGATCGATCTCATGCTTATTGCAGAGCGCCTTCTTCCACTACGCTATATGCGCGCCCCAGGTTAAGACAGACAATAAATTAATTCAGTCTAATTCTAATTTACGGTACTGAAGCGGTCATAAGTGAAGCACAGCTTCTGGCTAATCTAAAGGACAAATTCACTTACAGGTTAGCGCCAAGTTGATTCTACAAGGAATTTGTGAATACTTAGTCCTATTCAATACTTCTTACACCTGTCGTACCCGTTCCACCTATACTTCTGGGGAAAAATTTTGCCTAAAGAATAGATATTACCTAGTTCCAACCACGATTCCAAGTTATTAACGAGTGGTGAAATAGTTCCGTAGGGATTTTAAGACTGTCTATTTCTGCTATATACTTTCTATACTTGTTGCTGTAATCGTAGTACCTACTCTTTTTCTTCGGATCTGCTAGAAAGGGTGTTTCTAATTAAACCAAAGGCGTCCATACTTTTTAATCCATATGCAATCGTCCTTCAGAATCGGAGTTTATTGCTGCGCTACGCAATTACGGATCTGCAAGAGTGAGCACATTGGCGTCCAGAAAATGATTTTATAGGATTTTTTCTCCCATTTCAAAGTTCACTTTAATATGATAGGACTGGGACACCGAACAAGGGAACACTAATTTAGTTTCTCGGCATCCAATTATGGTTTACCACCCCATCGTGGTGTCCATACATTACGGAGTATCAAACTGCAATGTAAAACGAGAATTTCACCACTCAACACCGTCACCCAATATAAAAAGCAGTTTGACGTTTCTATCAAAAGCCCCCTCACAACGGTTTACCGCCTCATCGTAGTAAGGAAGTGTTCCTGGGTGACTGGTTGCGATGTACATCGGGGTGATTCATCCCCCCCGGCAGGGCCTCTCAAGCTGAGGAGTCCGGCGTTTCCACCAGGAAGCCCAGCTAACAGTAAACCAATACCAGGATCCAGCACCGTCCTGGTATCAAACTAGTCGTATGGTGGCAAATCCCTTATGATCCAGAAGACTAGCGACTGCCTATGGCGGTGACGAGCTGGAGCAGACTTTGGCTAGGCTGACCTCGGGACACCAGTGAACCACTATGGCTAAATCAGCAAAGCTCAGAAAAATTGAAGTTGTATTGAGGCGTACAGAGCCAATGAAGACGGGCCATTCAAGTAACCAAAGCCGAGATAAAAGCAAACTAATGCCAGGAATCACCGCTGTCCAGGAAGAGACACCAGTACCAGGCACAAAACCACCTTCCAATCCACATAGGCCGCAACTATCAGTATGGTGATAACCTTGGAACGTCCTTAAACGGTTATCTTGGAAAAACAAGATGAAGAAATCACTCTCGGTCAGTAAAATACCAATCAGATGAAAAATGTGCTCTGGTTTGAAAGACTCTTCCTATAGAGAAGATCACTCAGAAGAGGCCGATGTTTCTTCAAATAAATCTTTGTTTCGAAAAAATTCCTGGTTTCTTGCTATAACGACTTTGATATCGGCTGCTACGTATAACTTCAAGATAGGAGAAATGTAGATCAGTGAAGGAAAGAAACCATATTAACAACTCATTTAAACCAATTTACGATAATTTCGAAATGGGATGAAAAAAAGCTACGGGCCAATTTGACGATAAACGTGAAGAGGAACGAAAAAGAAAAATGCCGGTCAAAAATTACTTCAGGATTTGACCTAGTATTTACCATCAATCTTGAGCGTAGTCGTTTTCTTTAATTGACAGAGTCACCAGTAGAACAATACGAGTATCCACCACCGTCCTGGTTTCAAACTAGTCGCATAATGGCAAATCTCCGTCTGATCCACAAGAGCTGCGACGGTTTGTGGTGGTGACGATCTGGAGCAGATTTCGCCCAGGCTGACCTCAGCACTCCAGAGAACCACAATGGCTATACCGGAAAAACTCCGAAACAATGGAAATTGTGCTGAGGCCCGCACAACCAGTGAAGACGGACCAAGTAAGTAAGCAAGTAACTGATAAATAACTGAGAATTATTTTCAACTGTTTCTTATAGTTACTATTGTATATAGCGGTTGGCTTCAGAATGCGCCTTCTGAATACAAGAAAGAAAAATGTCTACCTAATTTACATATTTGGAATGTCTTCCTATGCTTGATAACAAGGACGCCTTAGGAGTACAAGGAGAGGACGTGTCGTGCATTCCAATCCATTAGTAGCATCATAAAACTAACTGAATACATATTTGTCCAGGCATACTGATGCGTCATGACAGTGTTTTTATCCTACCAGAGAAGTCTGCAAGCAAAGCGGCGGTTCTGGGTGGTTGGGAGGCTTCGTTGGCTAGTGGAACGAGGGACCGAACCAACAACCATGTGTTTTGCAGCGCACCTCTAACACTACACTTCAAGAGCAGTTCGAATTAACAGGTTGGAAAGGGAATCTGAAAATGGCTGCATCGATGTACTACCTCAAGTCAATGTGCAGACAAAATATACATTCAACTACTACAACGCTACGAGTGGAGTTCAATGCAAGATGCATCCCTCGGACTGATCAGCATCGAACGCTTTGCGCTTTAGGTTTATGTTAATGCAGATAGTTTCTATTTTCAGGTTCGACGACTCAAAGACGCTACCAAGCCCCACCCCACCACACCACCCCATCCCCCCCACCCACACACACAAAAAAAGGCTTTTCTGCTCTTCTCTGAATGCTTCCCGGTTTTTTAAACAACGTTTTTCAGACAATCTGGTTACTGAAGTAAAGCAGCTTTGATGGTTTGGACAGTAGAAATAACATGATACGCCATTAATGTTGAGTATAGCCGTTATAAATGAGCGATCACCCTCCCTCATGCATAGATAACAACCATAAATATGGAAATAAGCTTAAATTCAGATATCACATAGGACTGAAGTCTGCAAAGACTGAAAGCAACGACAGGAAAAAACTGAGAGAATTTTGGTTTGGTGTACAAATAGTTTGGAATGTAACGGAATAAACAATAAAGGGAGAAAAATTTACACTTTTATGCAACAAACAGCATGGATATGAATGGAAATTAAGCTTGATACTAAGCAACGTAGCACACTGTAGGAGTTTCGAAGTTAATTGGCACTATGGGAATTACGCGCCACCTCCCACCGCAGGGTTAACGTGGTCCACGGCTAATCTCGCTCCCCAATGCACTTTTGCTTCGAGCAGTTTTGTGGCAGCTGCATCCTCAATTGTCACTGAGAGTTAGTATGGAGACACATTGTACTCCACGATTTATTTGGCCGTTCTTTGGATTGCTCTAGATTGGAGGCGACTTCTTCCGACGGTTTCAAACGTCAAGTTTAGAAGGTTACAAAAAACGGTTTTGTGTACTAGCACATAAGAGAGCGCATCAATCAAAACTGCCTTTTGGAAGCATTTAGACTGCTTTAGTTCTTAAAGTATTTGCTCAAAATCTTCTCAATCTCACTCTAACAAGGTCAGACCTAACGGCTTACTCCTTCCCTGTGGCTGAGAGTTTTACTGTAATGAAAGTCCAGCCTCCAGGACGTTAACCTATGCTAAGAATGAGTTAGATACCCTTCTCTCACAGTTTTTTGTGAAGAGATTTCTCTATGGTATTGATAGATATGAAAGGATATTGAAAGATATGAAAGAAAATAGCTGAGAGACAGGCGAAGCAAAGGACCCCCATGGTGTGGTGGTGAACGCGTTACTCCCCGGAAAGGACAATAGCGCGTTCGTTCCCCACCATGAACACCGCGGTCCAGAGTTTTGCAAATATCTCAGCAACGTTGTGGTTGTATTACGAAAGGATAGTTGTATTAAGGAACGAATCCAGCCGTCATGGTTGGAATGCAGGTTTCACAGCTTCAAAAGCTTGAAGACTTTATTCAAGGAAGTGTCTTAGACACAACAAAGCTCTTCTTATGATAACACTCGCCAAATATTTAATACATTTTCCAACTTTCTTACGAAAAGGTAACTCAGAAGACTTTTCTGAACGCCAGTAAAGGAACCCTTCGCAACGGTTTAGCGCCTCATTGTGGCTGGCAAGTGTTCCTGGGTGTCGTGCTGCGATGTACAACGGGGGATTCATACCCCGAGAGGGTCTTTCAAGCTGAGAAGGAGTTCGGCGTTTCCATCCGGAAGCCAAGCTAAGAGTAAACCAATACCAAGATCCATCACTGTCTTAATATCAAACTGGCCCCACTGTGGCAAATCTCCCCTTGATCCACAAAGACGGCGACTGCCTGTGGTGATGACGATAGGGCGGACTTCGACTAGGCTGACCTCGGTACTCCAAGGAACCACAATGGCTATATCACCAGATCTCCGGAAAACGGAAATTACGCTGAGGTCCGCAACCAGTGGAGAGTGATGTAAAGGCCATCCAACTATCCGAGGAAATAAGTAAAGCAACGATGACGTTAGAGATCGATAAGAAACAAGTGAATTAATGCTGTACTGAGACTGAAACTGAGATTCTCCAGGCATAATCTTCCGAAAAATAGACAAATGAGTTGATATCTATAACTAGAGGTATTTATAACGAGCGGTGTGCTAGAGAAATGCAAGTCCATGGTCTGACTCCGCCCCCGATCGACCAAGGGCACCTCACGACGTGGTCAGGGAACTGGCGCCGAACCTTCCTAGAAGGAAGGGCTCCTTCCGATCCACAAAAGGCGATGACTGGATGTGGTGAAGAAGTGAGGATCCTTAGGCTCAGCACTCTCGACATTCAAATGTGAATCGGCTAGACCAACACTGGACGACATCCATAAGAGAAATCAAAAATCGTCAAGCTGCAGCTGAAGCCACGCGCAAATCCGAAATCCTTCGAAGGTGACGGCGATGTGAGAAAACGAAGCGAAGTATCTTGATTGTCGTAGAATGCTCGGATAGCCAGGTTGGACCGTTCTCAATCGGATTGTAGACAGTGATTTCTTACTCAGTAAGTCCGATACCAATTTTCCGACGTCGAAGGGATGAGAGACTTAGTGAGGTTGGAGCGGGAGCGAACCAGCACAGCACTCGTGATGATGGACATCACTACCACTACTATCCTCCCACGTGTATGTATGTACACTGGGATAAGTAATGTGTGTGAGTTTCTGTTTTCAAAGAAGAAAAAATGAAAGGGTAAATGATAAAGCTCTCGGCGTTGACCAATCCCTGAGGGATGCGCTATGCATTCAACTTCATTAAGTATCGTTGGAGGTGGTTGAATGCATATTCGGCGTTTACAATGACTTGCGGTAGCCTACCGATGCATCGAGCCAGTGCTACTATCCTCCCAGACAAGGCTGGCACCAATTTGCCGACCTTGGAAAGATGGAAGGCTTGGTGGACCCTGGACGCAGGGATCGATTCCACGTGTGTGTTGCACGGCGTCTTCGACCACTGCGCCATACGCGCCCTAAGACAACGCAACCAGTTTAAAACTTTATTGAACCATTTTTGATATCACTATTTCATTTTTCTGGAAAGGAACATCTCAAAGATGGTCTAAAAGATACAAATATTGGTTAAATAAAGCCGGGCAAGACAATCACACGCTGTCACGCCTTTATAGAAATGCGTATCGATTTTTGATCTGCGCGGCGTTGATTGATTTCATGGGGTGCGAAAGAAATCGTAAAATATTCTTTTCTATTGTTTTTTATTACGAAAACATCACTGTTCTCCTTTGTTTTTGTCGAATACTATCTCATCAGAACCGTTTCGATTTCCATCGGATCGTCGCAACAACACGAAAGAAGGGAGGCGTTCCCGATCGATACCAATCAATAGTGCACAATTAAAAACGACTTTTGTGTTTGTAGTAGCATAGAAATTCTTCTATTGAACACAAGAAACAAAAATATGGAGTGGATCTTACAGAAACAAACAGCTTCTATTAGAAATCTCTCTCACAGACGACAAAAATGAAAGAGTGAGATGGTCTTCCTTAAAGATGAGCTCACTTGCCAGAATATTAAAGTTGTAAGAAAACCGGCTTTCCAGCCAAAAAACTAGGTAAACCAGATTTAGTCAGAACTGTTATGGTTTTGAATGATCTTTGGCTTCCAAAAGTAGACCTTTGGTCCTGAAATACTTACAATTCCAGCTCGTTCAGAAATCGTTTCAATTAAGTGCCCCGTAGAGAATATCGATTGTTCCAATCTGCTTAAGTTAATGGGTTGGCTGGACTCCATCGTCATCCACTAGAATGAATCTCGTAAATTAATGTTGGTTTCTTCTACTCAGATATTAGAGACTACAAAATGAGGAGCGTGTTGCGCAGTGCTCCAAGGCGCCCTACCACACACACACTTGGAATCGATAGCAGCGCCTATCGCCCACCAAGCCGTCCATCCCTCCGCTGTCAGCAAATTGGTACCAGACTTCTCTGGGAGAATAGCAGCAGTGGCTCGATACATCGGTGGGCCACCGCGAATCATTGTAGAGGCCAGATATGCATTCAATCACTTCCACAGGTGCTTAATGAAGTCGAATGCATGGCACATCTCTCAGGGATTGAGCGAGGCTGAGAGCTTTGTCCTTTTATTTTCTCCCGTTTAGAAATTACTGTATTATGGAAAACGTTTATGTGGACTTAGCGTTGAAAAAAGAAAACGAAAACTAACGAAAGGTTTGAAAAAATCCAAATCTAGTTTGAGATCAATACTCTGGAAACCTGGAGTTGTCTGGCTATCGATTTTTTAACGTGGTATTGATTTTGACATCCGAAAATCGACTTTCGCTCATTAAATGAACTGGGAGTCCTCTAGTTTTAATTCCGTCAACATAAGTGTCATTATCGATTTCCTGCAAGATGTCAAAAAAACAGATGTTTCGGTTAACTGAAGGCTCGCTCTCGAACACAAACGGTGAACAGACAGTACTTGGTGGAGATCCTGGGAAAGAAATCCTCTGCTTGCCATTTCGAGGCACTCACAGATGAGGAACCTTCCTCTACGCAACCTTGGTGAGAAATAAAGATGGACGATATGAACGACTTTGTGTTTTTTGAAACGGTGAGTTTTCGTCATTCTGTAACCGCAAGGTGGAATGCTAATAGAGGCAATGCGAAAAGATACACATAAAGGGATATAATGAGATAAAACGATGAAATCGAATAATATTCAATTTGTTCCACATTATTTATTTTATTTGGGCACGTGCAGTGCAGTGGTCGGAGGCGCCCTGCAACACAAACATGGTATCGATCCCCGCTCCCATGGTCCACCAAGCCTTGAGGGAGGAGGGGAGAGAGGTGTTTATAAGTATGTGCGTGGTTGTTTGCCTGGTGTTTAACAATTTCTGGTATTCTTTATGAATCTTTACGGCCTCGTCGATTCCCTCTGGAAAACGGAGTTACACGTGCTTGGGCGTTCGTTCCCAGATGAGAATTCGTCAGTTTTCGTGAATTACAGCCGACTCAGAGATTGAGTTGTGGCTGGCTCGAACCACGGCCTTTTTCTGTTGAGCAGCATTACATTCACTGTGCTTCTACTACTTATTATATCATACTATAGGGGGTGTGTGGCGCAGTGGTCGGAGCCGCACTGCAACACACTCATGGAATCGATCCCCGCGCTCATCGCCTACCAAGCCTTCCATCCCTCCAGGGTCAGCACTTTGGTACCAGAGTTGTCTGGGAGGATAGCAGCACTGGCTCGATACATCGGTACTCCACCGTGAGTCATTGTAAAGACCAGATGTGCATTCGATCACCTCGAAAGATACTTAATGAAGTCGAATGCATGGCGCATCCCTCAGGGTTTGATCAACGCCGAGAGTTTTATCCTTTATCCTTTTACCGTACCTTTTCTCTATCTTATATCTACCGACAGCTTTGTACTTTGTCCTTTATTTGTTCCACATGTCGATCTATTACCTTTGTGCCGATCGTTTTGGAGTAAAAAGAGGCTCTGTGACATCTGTCCCCGTTGATGATAATGTGGAAGTTGAAGAAAAAATCCGAGAAGACGAACTTTGATGGGAAAAGAAATAGGAAGTCGTTGAGATATGTAGAGTGCTTGAGCACTACAGAAGTGGAAGCAAAACAAAATGATTATCATCAATGGCTAAGTCATTTCCAGTAAGAGCAAGAACACATAGCGAACACGTCAAAGTACATTTATTAACTGGTACGAAAAAGCGTATAGCGCAGTGATTTGAGAGGACCTGAAATACACACGTGGTCGTTGGTTCACTACCGGCCGATCAGGGAAACCAAACCGTCCTACCTCATCGGATTTGGCATATGATAAGAACACCGATTTGGCCCACTGATAATCTCATGTAGGTGACTTATGCATAAACATGCATTCAATAACCTTTATGATGCCATGAATGCTGTAGAATGAATGAAGCATCCTTAGAGAGCTGAACAGCGCTGAACGCTTAACTCTTTATACTCCATGAACAATGACGAATTTACGTCGTGTATATAATAAACTGTGGATTATATGAGATGCCTAGATGCTTACGAAATTATCCGAATCGTCGTCTACTCAAGAAATCGAAACCTTTAATCAACGCCGATTTACTCAGATGAATATTTGGAGCATTCGATACAGCCGATCAATTGGTCGAATGTTAAGCCAGATAAAGATTTTCTACTTATTCACACAGGAAGGCAAGAATTAAACTTCATGTTTGCCTAGAGCTTTAAGCCTAAGCCTTTTACCCCAAGAGTTCCCACGAGGAAAAATTGCACAGAGATTCAGTTTTGTCGAAATTTCTTCTTGATTCTGATTCATTTTATCAACATATGATCAGATACCGGCTGGATTCTCGTCGATCTCCTTAAACAAAAGTCGGTCTCATCAACTGGCGATAGTTCATGTGCAAGGATATTTCAGAGTTTAGATAGAAGGTTAAAGCCAGTTAATAACCATATAGAGCGCCATATTTCCTGCCGACAGGAAGGAAATAAATTTCTCGAGAAGCTTTAAGGAGCAATAAAATCCACATAACATCTGTCGTTGTTATACGTCCGCTTTGGTGTATTCAAATTAAAAGGATATGAGGTATTACTGGATAATTAGGTGAGCTTGGCTCAGATCAGATTTCGCTTGAGAGACGACGTGATTACAAGACGTTAAGTGGATCCATCTACCATACACTAAACCCTAGATGTCAAATATCACCATAAAATACTAGGCAACGTCCGTTTGATAGAGAGAACATTTCCGTAGAAAAAAAAACAGATCGTGCCAACACATTCCTAATAATGTGCACGGATTTGAATGCGTGCGTGCGGTAGAATAATTTGATCAAAGGTATTTCAAGACCAACTTCCTTTTTTGATGAGTAAGCCCGAGATTGTTATTACAGTATTTATTAGTTCACAACAGCTAAAGGCTCGGCGGTTTCACCTTCTTCAGAGCCTGCAACGGTCAAATTGGTACGCAATCCACTCAGCCAAACACTTTCATAGCCTCAGCAGATAAAACTTGATATATAACTTTTAATTCGCATAATAAACAACTTCTTTTAAATATTCACTTTTGGCGGAAACCTTTTTCCTTTCACCTTAGTATAACTGGTGAGCATTTGTTTTTTCACTGATAGCTAACCCGAGGTTGATGTTGCACTATGTTCTGCTAGCTTATAATGGTATCGACTTCTGCAGGATCGTTCGGAAAAAAAATAACTGATTATCACCAGACAATCATCGTTAACAACAATCGCCCTGTATAAAAGAGCATCGTCTATAGGGATTGCCTCGCTCGAACAATGTTCCACTGAGGAAAATCCTACTCGATACGAAGACGAAAGCACCACATCAAGAGCATGATGAACTGCGGACATCGACTCCGGTCATCGGCTGTGAGGAAAATGAAGACGTTGAAACGTTTGCCGAACAAATCCCTTCATCAACTTCGGGTTAGCTTATCAATGAGAGCTTTTCTGTTCTCGGTATGCTCTCCATTTATTTGGTGGACACTAGCTGCAAGAGTCTTACGGTCAGGCAATCAGCCTGAGGTTTGGCGCTAGGTCGTTCGCGATCACAAAACACTCGTCTCTGCGATTCGATTTTGTATTTTTGAAATTTATCAAAACCGGTTCAAGAGTTTACACACTGATGCTTTGGATTCCTATGCGAGCTGGTGATTTTTACTTAAACATCATCCTCGTTATGTCTCTGCGTTCTGTGCGCTCCTAGCGGAGTACTTGTTTCAACTTTAACTTTACCGGCTAGATGTTTTTTTAGGCAGACGCAGAGTGGTCTAAACACTTCGCCAATGTATTCGTCTCCTCACACTTTGCAAGAGCTTGGACAAACGGTACCCGAACTCGTGCAATCAACGTTCCCATCGTCAAGACATATTATACAATTTTGAATTGCACACCAGTCACTGCTACCGAATTATTTTAACCAGTCCTCCCTAAGCAACGTTTTATAGCTGCACTTATTCCGTTTCGGTGAATACTTTATGGAACACCTACCTGATGGTCGAGTAGTACAGGTATTCTTCCGAGTGACCCATAAGCTACTGAATCGAGAAATCATACATGTTAATTGCTACTCCGTGTTGCATAAGGAGCTTGTGGATGGCTTGAATTGCGGAGTCTTGCGACAGGTTTCAATGAAGCGCAGTAAAGTCTAATGTCTCAATCACGCGCTATTCAAACGCGCGTTGTGTAGACGTTCCAGGAACATTTGAGTGTTTCTCACAATGTGTTTGAGCAAACGGATGAGTTCCAGCTTTATAAACCACACTATTCTACACAACTATTCTATTCTATAAACGGCACACCCGTCTACATAACTGATTGGAAATAACTCGAAATACCGACTTTCTAGAAACCTCGGCATAGATAGTTGATATATTTATTTATATGATCTTATAAACTAATCTTCTTAAGCTGACGCGAGGTTAGTAAAGGCCTTCGTTGTCGTTGTCGTTGTTTTTGATGTTGTTGGTCGACAGCCGACGTTTCGGCGACTTCGTCTTCCTCAAAGCCTAGACGTATTTTGTATTAGAATATTTTTATTATTCGGTGGAAAAAAAGGTTAAAGTATTAATGAAGATCAAACTTCTAAACAGACGCCATATTTAACAGGAAGGCTACTCACCGTGATGTTACGAGTGGGACTGGCCTACGAGTTGTTCACGTGGGATCGCGAGCAAGACAACCCGGGGTCAAGATATCATTATTAAGGTGCCAGGTCACGTGTGATAGTGAGGCATTCGTCTTTCCGGTTCATCTTTGGATTTTTGAAATTCATCCAAAACGCCTTGAGAGTTTTGCGCGCTGATGTTTTTGATTCCTGCGCTAGGATCCGCACATTCACTTCAAAATCATCGCCGTTGTGCTTTTGTGCCCTATGCGTAACAAGAGGAGTGTTTAGATGGGTTTAAACTTTTCCATCTAGATGTTCTTTCATGCTTGTTTAGACGGATAGAATAACGTGGTTCCTAAACCTTATCCTAACCCAGCTGCTAAAATTCATTCCAACCCATCTACCTAACACCAAAATATTTCTAGATCACCTAAGGCGCGCGCAACCAAACAGCCCGCATATAATGGAGTCATTCGATGTTAGTTCACTTTATACCAACGTGTCCAATGACTCCGCAATGCAAGCCATTCTCGAGTTGCTCGTAGAGCACGAAAAGAAAATAATAATGCACGGCTTGTCGATTGCGCAACTAATGACTCTCTTAACACAGTGTCTTAGTTGTTCAATCTTTAGGTGGTCTGGAAAATATTTTGCACAAATTAGAGGGTTGGCGATGGAGCAGCGTTTAGCACCAAGCCTTGCCATCGCTTTCATGTCTAAGGTGGAAGCTCCAGTTCTCAATCACCGACCCTTACTCTGCTGTCGATACATAGATGACTGCTTCATCGTCTGTTCCACATAAGAACAGATGGATGAGTGCTTTGAATTGTTAAATCGACGGTCAGAGTATATAAAATTTACATTAGAAAAACCAACCGAGAACTGGCTTCCATTCTTAAACATCCAAATAAAGCTCTCAGTAAGTGGCTATGTAACAAAATGGTATCGCAAGCCAAGTAGTAAAAATATTCTAGTCCACTGCCTCTCCTCTCATCCTTCACACATAAAAAAGCACATATCAAAAATGTGTGTCGTACGGTTAAAAATGTGTGTACAGGAGAAGAGGAAAGGAAGGAATCGCGAAACCTGGCACGAAAAATTGCCATTTACAATGGCTACGAAGTAGAAGCCACTCGGGTTAGAGGAAAACACTGGGTAGTTTCAATGTTTTTCATCAATAAGCAGACACGAGGTTGTTAATATAGAATTTATTAGAACACAATTGCTGACGTTTCGG